>JBBPDB010023592.1:0-12232 GCA_037974465.1 Brachypetersius altus | reverse complement strand
AGTTGATCCTGAATCGGGTTAGCGCTCCTTAACTTCCTCCGGATCTGAACCGCTCAGAGACGGGTCGGCCGAGTCATCAGTGAATCCATCGGTTAACTTTCGCCACAGAGTCGGATCTAATCCGGCAGGTTTAATTTAACGCTACCCCAAACACCAGTACATGATAGATGACACGAGATTACAACTTCCTTTCTAACAGAAAATATTAATCAATCTAGCACTTCCTGATCTCGACCTTAGCCTAATGAGTGAATCTTCCGGCGTACAGGCTACACCGCGGGGGAACAAGCGTTGCGCAAAGCACTTGAGTTCCACAGACTCATTCTTACCGGCCGCTGTCAATTTGGCAATAGTGACACAAGTGACTCACAGATCCGGATCACTTAACTGAGTGACTCAGAGGGATCCGAGTATCCGAGAAGGTTCCGAGTTTCCCAGCTCTACTAGCTTGCTGCAGTTCTACAAAGTGTAACGTAACATGTCTATACGCGGTAATTGCGCAAGAAACATTGAACACGAATGAACCAGCTGCAGTTCTCAGTGCTTGGTGTGTGGAAATCTGTCCTTGCTAGTGTGTGTGGTTGTGGGATATTAGTTTTAAAGTCTGACAGATTCTATGTTGTATATTCGTCATCGGAGATCCAGCTCATACTCTTACCTGTCTTCATCTTTGCCTTCTGCGATGACAGCAACTCGCTCCATCAGCTTGTCCCGAAGCTCGTCAAATACCGACTGGTGGAACTCCAGGCGAGGTGTACCATGAAGATCCAAGAAAGGCAATGCAGACTGCAGGGTTGGCAATAATATGCCATTCTCCGTCTACATGCAGTATTGCACGGTTGTAATAAGCATATAACACACATATACAAATGTCAGAAAACTCATTTCACAGATCTCACAACAATATTATAGAAATCCGAAACCAAAAACCTAATTCTTTGACTAGTAAAACCTCACTAAAAAAAAAAAAAGTATTTGATTCCGTATTTAAAACAAATGTCACCAAGCTTCACAATGTACCATTCAGCCCCTAGACCACACATTGACATATAATACAGAAAACAATCATCTTTTTTTGTTGTTGTTGAAAAAAGTCTACTTATGATGCCACAAACACAATTCAGCCCAGCCTGTAGTAACGGCGTCTACTAGTCTGGGTAAATTTGACACTCAATGTCAGGATCACATTCTGGCACAAGAGCATTAGTGAGGTCAGGTACTGACGCTAAAATACAACCACAAACACCACTACAAATCCAAACAGTACCTATCACTACATCAAACTTATGCCCCTCTACTGGTAGTGTCAGTGTTTTTCCATGGAGATTATAAAAGCTGTATGCGCAGTTGAATTCCTGTGTCACCTCTAACCAGCTGAATTCACTACCTAGAGGGTGTCTCAATACTTTTGGACATAGATTATATCTTTCCAGATTGACTCTCACAGGTGTATGCATAATGCATCAGCTGTCCGCCCTTAAATTAGGCATAGTTATTTAATATTAGAGCTGCATGTTGGGGACAAAACCATTTCAAGACATTAAAGAGAATATCATCACTACTCTGGAATTAAAAGGGCTTAAAGTATGTAAATATTGTTTCAATGGGTACTTTTACTCTCCCCATCTATACAGTTCACATACGGCAAATAAGCTACAGAACAGCAGTTTTGGTAAGGTCACAAAATCAACATTTAAATATATCTCCTTATTTTGGCAACAGTTTAGCCTCGCCCCCAAAACCTGTTTGTTTAGTGTGGAAGAGCTTGACTCGACTCACCCTATATCAGTATCAGACCTCATACATACTGTAGAGAATGAATGGGCCAAAATTACCAAAATCCTTATGCAATATGTTACTTCTAAATGTTTGGATGAGTTCGGTGTGAAAGAGCTCGACTGGCCTGAACCCCATCAAACACCTTTGGGATTAATTGAGATTGCATGCCAGGCCTTCTTGCCTAACGTCAGTGTCTGACCTCTTAAATGCACTACAGAATAAATGAAAAAAAAATTCCCACACAAATACAAAAATCTTGTGGAAAGCTCTCCATGAAAAGTGGAACATATTAATGCTGCAAGGTGGACCAACTCCATATTAAAGTATATGTATTTGAATGCAATGTTATTAAAGTCCCTGTTGGTGTAACGGTTAAGCGATTTTGCCAATATATGAATCCTGAAAACATGTAAATCGTGTTTACGCAGGTTTCCCCATTACATAAGCAAAAACTGTTCAATATTTAAGCTGCACAATATGGAAATAGTGTCCATGTTGTCCTTCTTATGCAAAATAACGTTAGTTACTAATAAAACGAAGTGTTTAGCGCAAACTGTTGCACAAGTGCTGCACATGAAACCACCCTCAACCTTAAAATATACAGCCCTATTTAATGTGAAGCAAAAAACATTTATTTAGAGACGTTAACCACTGAATGGGTTTAATAACAAATGGCCACCAGATCACAGGAGCTGTCAGGTTAGTCTCCTATTCAGCCACAATGATGTTAAAGTTTTGTATAAGCCGCAGCAGGAAGGCTTATTTGTGTAAAATGATATTTTGCAGATGAAAGACGTTTCACCTGAAACTGGTCGATAGCTTTGAGGGGCTCGGTGCAGTTCGTTAGAGTCTCTTTCAGATCCTCTCCGTTAGAGATCCCCAGCTCCGGCAGGCCTGCAAACATCTCTGCAACGTCGAGACAGAAGGTATAACAGGCACCAAAAACTTTATTTATTATTATATTTTGCTTTTGTTTATGTTTAGGCTTCTCTGTATCCCACTCTTCCTAAACCTGCTACTACACCGACCGTGTAGCTGCGGTTGCACGAGATAAATGGTTCCTACTTGACAAACGTTCCTAGGGTTGCAGAGCTTTGACAATTGTTGGCGTGATGCATCAGAATGTATGTGAATGAATGAATGAACGAATGAACGAACGAATGAATGAATGAATACGTAGACTTAATTAAGTAAAAAACACACACTGGATCGTATTCACACCACTTTTTCACTCATTTAAAGTAAAGTGGCCCCTTGTAGTCACACACGAACACAGCACAGCACTGCACACTGTTTGAACAATGTGAAATTCGTTCTCTGCATTTAACCCAGTCAGCAAGTGAAGCAGCGGGTAGACATCAGGGAGCAGTGTGCGGCTCAAGGGTACCCTAGTGGTGCCTGTGGCAGTCCTGGAATTGAAACCCATGACCTTCCGATTGCAGGGGCAACTCCCTAACCACCAGGCCACCAGCTGGGTATATGTAAGATTCCTGGTCAGCAGCCGCTAGAGGCCCGCTCTTTTCTAGTTGTTATGAAGTACTTTTATTTTGAGTACACCTGTTTGAGTACAACGGGTTCTAGTTTGGAAGATCCTTAGTTACAGCTGGTGGTGTTTGTGTTGAAGCAATATTTGGTTTCGTTTGCTTCGTGCACTTTGTGTTGGACCCTGGTGTCGGTCCACTGACTTCATGCTTAGTTTTGTCGGTCATCCTGTCTCTAGTTTTGTTTGTGTTTAGGCTCTCGAGCCTCTTTGTTTTCACATTATTCAATTGGATCCAGTAAAAAAAACACAAATATGTCACACTAGTCTATACGAATGTAGTTAATCAAACTAATAATAAAAATATATAGTTTACATTATAAAATTGGATTCATTAGAACAGTCACAAATATAATTAACTCTGGTTTATACAAATGTAATTGATCTGTTAAGTAATTAATATGGATTTTGTAATGGATTACACTGTTGGACTTAAAGATGCATTCCAGTGTTTTGTTTCTCATATTATGTAATATTCTGTACTGCAGTACTGCATCCCTTGGTTTCATCAGTTTGATAGAATTCATAGATCTGCGAACTTTTTGTTTTGCCCATCGGCATGCTCTCTCTCGCATGATTTACACAAATACCTCATACAGCTGTGGGTCATAGTTTGTTGTACCATTAGATATTTGGGTATTTCTGCATTAGATAGTTTACTGGAGGTGTAGGAGGAGGAGGAAGAAGAAGAAACAAACATTTCAAACAGCTCGCCCTCAAGTGCCAGTTTTTCTAAGTTTCTCCCACCTCAAAAATATGTCTTAAGGGGGTTTTTCTAGTTTTCAAACTGGAAAATCTCACTTTAAATACTTCTGTAGCCCTGATGTGGGAGGAAACAGGCATATTACTTTCACTTGAGTGTCCCTTCAATCTACTAAAAACATACCAGTTAACACTCCAATAAAATTCCTTCATACTAATACCTTAAAGATAAAATAACAATTGAGCCAAGCCTGAAATGTTCATTACAAGGTCAGTTAGATGAGAAATGAACAACCCACAGTGTTATGAAAGGCATTAATCAAAGTTTTAATCCATGATTTTCAGTAAATAAATGCATTGTCCCTGAATTCAAAAGCGTCACACATACAAAAAACATTCATATGTTAACATTAGTTAAAAAATAATGACTGTACAAAAATCCTTGTCAAACATGTATGTCCTCAAAGCTGCTTTTTTCCTTCTAAAATATCCACAGTTTCAGAGAATAACCATGAATGTGCTAAGCAGTATTAAGAAAGCAATGACATCACAGTCTATTTAGTTTATGAAAGATATCACTTATTAACAAGTCGTATGTGTGCTGATAACCACTGTTGTTTTAAAAAAGTTCGCCATTAATAAGCCTGTGCTGCATTTCTCATGCTCAGTGCATTAAAGGCGTACATGAGGAGGCTCCCCAATCACAGTGCTGTTAGGTTTTTATTAAGGCGCGCTATCACTTCCTTTCTTACTGCGTGACACAAGTAGAAAAACAGACAAGAGAGCTATAAGAATTAGAAAGACAAAGAGGACGAGGAGTGTGCCCCAGGCTCCTGGCCGAAGTGCCTTCCTCATGGATACACTCTCAGATGGCAGCAGGTTGCTCAGTCTCAGCATGTAACCCAGGGCCCAGCCGACAGAGGTTTCTCCTGCCTATGACAAAATTAATAAGTAAGTAAGCAAGCAAGTATGTAAATAAATCAACACCTAAGACACATTTGTATAGTTATACATGTATAATGTTATAATGGATTCTAAGCTATATCCTAAGCTCTAAATGTGGTGAGCCATACAGGCCATCCCATTCAGCGCATTGATGTTATTAAGAGCTGCTACACAATTTTGGGTTTACAGTTCAAAATGATGGACAATGCTGCTGTAGCTAATCCAAAAATAGTCAGGTTGAAAAGAGCACCAATGAATTGGCCATCATACCAGCAGCACTGGGTTTATTACATGACTAAAACACATTCTAGCAGTGTGACCTCAAATCTGCACACAGTGAAAAGTGACCATTCTGTCATACGTGAACACACAAATCAAAATAACAAGGCTTACTTTCTGTTGGAAGGAGATCTGAGGAAACGTGAGATTATTAAAGCCGTAGCCACGGAGCAAGAGCACCTTCATGAAGACAGTGGCTGCACAGTAGTCCTGAAGACGGTCCTTCTGTTTAGGATCCTTCTTTACCATCTTGAATTAAATCACAGTCAGGGAGAGAGCTTAGAACATTACACAGCCGCCGGTAACATCAACGTAGCTCATGCTGATTTGTTCCATCAAGAGGAATATCAGATGCAACATTTATTACAGAATGTAAAACATGAATGGCAATCCAATTTATGAAGGGCCCAGATCATGGAACAAAAAAGCTTTATGTCGTGTATACACTGATCAGCCATAACCTTAAAACCACTAACAGGTGAGGTGGATAACATTGATTGTCTTGTTACAATGGTACCTGTCAATGGGTGGGATATACTAGACATTTTTTGAGGTTGATTTGTTGGAAGCAGTGAAAATGCCCAGGCAAATGTAAGTTGAGGGACTTTTATAAGGACATCTTAACAGCAGCAGGTGTGTTACCAGTATGCAGTGGTTAGTATCTACCAGAAGCGCTCAGGTCTACCAAAAAAAGACCGATCTGGGCACCCAAAGACTTGCCTATCTGGTCTGATCCGACAGAAGAGCTACAGTGGAACACGCTGCTGAATCAGTTAATATTGGCTGTGACAAAAAGGTGTCAGAACACACACAACCTGCTGCATATGGGGCTGCACAGGCACAGACCATTCAAAGTGCCTATGCTGAGCCCTGTCCAACACAAAAAAATAGTTTGAATGGGAATGTAAACATCAGAACTGCTCAGATGTTTCACAGTCTTTGGACAGCGGTGTGTGTGCGCCACTTTCCTGAGGACGAGATGGAGCACAATGGGAAGAATGTAAGCCAGCAGAGGTAGTGTGAGCCTGTGGGCAATATTCTACTTGAAAACCAAGTACACCTCGTATTCCCTAATGGAAGTGGCCATTAGCTGCCAGACTGCAAAATTGGTCCAGGAATGGATTGAGGAACATGAGAAATTCCCAAAATCTCAATACAAAGGATGTGTTGGAGAAACTGGTCAATAGAAATCTTCGCTCACTTACAACTTAAGGGATCTGCTGAAGCTGCAGACAGCTTCAGAGGTCTTGTGGAGTCCATGCCTCGAGTTGTTTTGGTGGCCTGAAGAGGATCTACCTCCACTATATTAGCTGATCAGTGTGTATCAGTCTCAGAGGCAAAGTAACCCACATATCTTGTTTAATTCTGAGCGATAAAGAGAGCTTGGAAAAAATGGTCATATACTTCTGGCTGTGTTTGGACACAAGTCAGAAGAGAAAAAAAGGCAGATTTACGATATGACTCCTTTAAACAGAGAGTCGGCAGCAGCACAAACTAAGTTTGAATTTCTTCCTTCCTGAGTGTAAGATAAAGGTATTTACACTGTAATGCTGAAATACAGAGAAGCATCTCTCAGAATAGCAGGGACAGAATTAGCATGGCATGGCACGGCAGGGCAGGGCAGGGCAGTACCTCCGCGAAGCTCATGTTGCAGACGGTGATAGCCGCCTCCTCCAGGAGCGTGGGGGAAGTGACAGCAATGCCAGTGGTGAGCTTCAGGAAACTGTGAATGTAGTAGAAGGCAGAAAATGCCTGTAACAGAAAAAGAGCACTTGTATTCATCACTGAAAAGAAGCCTTTGCCATTTCCATCATAATTATTGCCAGTTTATTCATAATAATTGATAATCGCTATGAAAGTAATAAGCAAAATTCATCCTATTTTTCTTTATCACAGACACGCAGCACTTTGATTTATTATCTATCATTTCAGTCCGGTCCTGTTTTATAATGAACTTGTATGTGTCATTGTGCTTAAAAATAATGTCAGCCTGACATAAAGAATAACAACCTGTAAAAGGCCTGTGGTTTTAAAAAATAAAAATGGACATATTTTGATAGATATCAAGTTTTGATTGATGATTTTTTTTCCAAAATTATTTCACAGCCCTGCTATTCTATATAAATGGTTATAACTGAAGAGTGACGGCCAGGACAATTACAGAGCATCATAAGATCTCATTCAGTTTAGCAACCTTTAAACAAGTAAGGGCCCTTGCTGTATGCCTAGGTGAACAGGGAAAACCAATCTTAGAAACTGATGCAAAGAAGGCTGTGGGGGGTTGAGGGAAAAAAAGAGGGAAACAGGGACAGACGCACAAAACCAAAGTGCAAGACTGCATAATCACATAAGAGCTATGATGACATATGCGGTGTGCCCAAAGGATCCCACATGCTTAAACTTCAGAGCTGCTTTGAGCTAACACTGTTCTGCTTGTCAGTGCTGCTTAATGTCACTGCTGCTTCTGCATTCCCTCAGACTTCAGCAGAAGTTAATTTTGTTTTCAGCCCTAAACTGAAAAGACCACCCGAGACGTTAGCACTTCCCGAGGCATGAGAGATGAAAACATTAGTGCTGCATTTTTCCGGCTGAAGGAACGTAATTGTAAAGCCCTGTCCTAGTCATTACACAAAATGTTTCCAAAACTACAGCAAACTCTCTTACCATAAAGTTGCCACTGACTTGGGGCTGAAAGATCTGATTAAAGGAACACTTGGAGTAGGGGCAAGGCTGGAAAGAGAAGATATTGGACATGTTTCCCAAACAGTGCCCGTAGTTCCCTGAGCCTCTTATAGACAGCTTTTTGCCGGAGTCATAGGGAGAGGGCTTTTTGGCCGCCGTGCATGGAGAATCAAACACGGCACTCAGCGACATGGACACATTGTAATCTGCTGGATAGCAGGGGTGGATCACGGTCTTATCTGTGCCTTGAGTCTAAAGACATGGAAAATATGAGGAGAAATAATTAATACATCAGCTGTGTACATGTGCAGCAGAATAAAATAACCATTGCAATTAAACACTCTAAAAGAATGGTTCAGTGGAGAAAAATCTAATTGGGTCAATTACCTTCATCCATACCTTTAGGTCTAGCCCTAGTCTCTGTGCCAGATGACCCAGAATAACTCAAGGCATCGGGTACAGGTAAGACATTTTACCCTTGGAAGTGAACAAAGTGAATCTAAAAAGGGCCAAAAGCCCTTAACGCTAACAGACAGACTCCATTCTGAAGATTGTTGGCAGTATAGATTCGGCCCCCATAGAGGCATTTGCTAAAGTTCAAATATATTTACATTAGTCATATGTCAGACTACCATCTGAATCTAGGTGGTATAACCTGAACCTAAAGGAAATGGAACACTCTAGGACATAGGTGCCCATATCTAGGTCCTGGAGGACCGATGGCCAGCACATGGTGCTCAGACACCCCAGGTGTGTGTGACCGCCATGTAAATGAGTGTGTTTGAAGAGCTCCCAAACTGTGCTGTACACTGACACTCCAGGATTCTATTTAGGCTCCCCAGTTCTAGCCCATTAACACCATAGTGTTTGCCATCAAAACATTTTAATGTAAATTCAAATGTTAATTAGACATGTTTGGTGTGTGAGGTTTGTCTCTTTACCTTTGC
The DNA here is from genome assembly GCA_037974465.1 of Brachypetersius altus. Classification (NCBI taxonomy): domain Eukaryota; kingdom Metazoa; phylum Chordata; class Actinopteri; order Characiformes; family Alestidae; genus Brachypetersius; species Brachypetersius altus. The sequence continues at coordinate 3,358 of JBBPDB010023592.1, read as the reverse complement.
ACTAGAGCTACAATGCCAATGTAGCTAATAATGCAGCTAAAAATATCTTAGGCACATGTTAGCATCATGCAAACTGTTTATACATAACTGTCACAAATCCAGTCTGCAACTGTCAATGCTTCACCTCTAGCCGACTGAAACCCCTTAATAACTAGAGCCGGCTACAGATAGACCACACCCAGTGAGCTGAATCGTGACAATAACAGTATTCTGTACATCATCAGAAACCATTTAAGCAAGTATTTTAAGAAACTACTTGATATGGTTTGAGGTATATATGTAGAATACATGGTAATAAGCTAACTGTAAGGTAATAAGCAATTGGTGTCCAATACTTGTTGGCTCCATTGCAAAACTAAAGAAGCTACTTTTGGAAACTTGGGCATTTCTCAACATGGAATACATCATATATGGATTCCTGTTCTTAGGAGTTTGGACATAGCAAGTCCAGCTCAGTAGTCCAGATTCCCAAGGAGTGAAGATGCAGTGCTTAACATAGTATTTGGAACAGCAGTAGTATATCTTGTAGTATATCAGTCTTGGCTGATCAACTACATTTGGGGTAAAGGAAAAAAAACTCTTGTGTTAATATTATGTGCGCTGAATACAAACATGCCCTCCATTCTTTCACCAAAAGCAAGGCCCTTTTCCAAATATTTTTGTTGTTTACTATTTATTCTGTTATCAAGTATGATTGACAGCAGCCAGACACCCTGATCCCTGTGTTTACCTCGACCAAGAGTGCCAGCAGTTTGAGCAACATCTGGTCCCTGCCGTAGCATAAGAAGCTATGAGTGTAGATGCGGTAGTCTCGGCCGTACAGCTGCAGCACCATCAGGCTGTCTTTGTTATCCACCACTTCCTTGGTCTCGAAGGTAATCTGAGTGGAGGCTCCGCCGAAATCTAGTGCACCAACCGTCTCCCTGTTAGGGGACAACCACTGTCCTACAAAATCATACTAGTGAGAGAAGGGGAGCAAGATCAGAGGAGCGGAAGATGGTTATTTCAAAATAACTCTGGGGCAGTAATGTCTATTCATACAACTATGACTGGATTTGATACACAAAAGCTTACAAATGCCATAAAAATTATACATATATTAGCACTGGATTCAGTCACGCACTGAATCAATCTTGGATGTTCAAACCTCCCACATCTGACTACAGCTGACTGTGACATCCGGGCCTTGTGCGCCCTGCGGCAGTTACAAAGGCAATCAAACACCTGAACTGAATGAACCTCCGCTGCTCAGCGCCACCCCAAGCTTTTTGTATCAAGTTAGTTCATTTTTACATGAGAATTTTCCAACTTAGATTTAAACAGGTTTAAAAAATAGGGTTTTGTTGTTGCGGCTTTTACAAAGTTCTGATTGGATACGCTGTATTGTGACTCATTCAAACTCTGGGTTAAAACTGGACTAAACTGCTGTAAAAAAAAAGACACCACTTGTGACATCACATTTGCAGCTTAGTTGGTACATTTTTGAAATCTAAACAGTATTTGCATACTACATTCATTTAAAAAACAAGAGAGAAATGTAATTTTTCTAGCTGCCCTTCGAAATGAAAGAGTATATTATATAAATAAACAGTTTTACAATTCTCAAACTACATGACAACTGTTGTCTAAAACTTGGATATGAATGTCTTCTTTGTTAGTTGTTGTCTTTACCTTAATAAAGTTTTCTAACAGGTAGTTGACAGTGACCCAGCCATAAGACCCCTCCTCCTGCCCAGTCAAGATTGTGGCCCCTTTGAAGTCAAATGGATACGTCTTCAGCTTGTCACCCACTTCCTTTAAAATTGCATCTGAATCTTCGGGGTGAGAAATGCTGTGAAACGTATACACATTCAAAACCGCGCATCTTTGGAACATGATCTGCATACATTATACAAATGATAAAACTATATAAATGTAGTTTAGATAAAGGCTGAGTATATGCATACAGAAACCTTGTAGACTGACCTGAAGCACTTCACTTAAAAGTGCTTATCATCCTACGTTTTTTTTTTTCCATTTTATTCAATTTTAATTTCCCTTAGGTACACCAATGGCATCTATGTTCCAAAACACATTTTTACAGTTTTCCCATCACTCTTTCTCACCCTTTAGAACAGGTGTTTTTTTGTTACTGTGACTTTAAGACTGAAATATGTAATTGACTTCTGTTGTGACTGCCTGTCCTTTATTCTGCCTAGTTTAAAAAGATTGAAACACTTCAGTGTAAACGGGTGGGGCTACGCTGCTGTCCACTGAATAGGCGGTTAGACCAAAATGCCTTGGTTTTTTGTTACAGTGAATTCGAAAGGTTCCTGCATGTGGCCTGGGGGGAAATGGTACTTTTTGGCACTTTACATGTGTTTACATGCTACAGTACATGACACAGACCTTTTAAGATGGTCTTCTAAAACTTCCATACACAAACTGCTCAAACACACTTACACGGCCAAGCTAATGAAAAACTAAAAAAACTTTAACTGATACCTAATACTTAGATTTAAAATGAATATTTCAAAATGTTATATAAATAATGCAATGGACCATAATACTAACTGGCAGAGCTAAAGACTTACTGTCCTTATGACAATGTTAAGCAACATGTGGCTGCTGTTCTTGACATAATTAAATTTAGAATTAAATTATGCTTCTGCAATTAATTCTATGATATTTCAGACTAGGTTAGTGAAACTGAATTGGGCGATTCACAAAGCATCCCAGGCAGGTCAGGTATGAGCTGATTTTATTTTTTATAGCTAAGTAAGGGTTTACTTATGTATATGTATCTATATATATTCGTATTATTATTATTACTATTATTATTATTTCGTGTTTTTTGTGTTTGTATTTCTGTTATTTCCCCTTCCTTTCTAAAAATTTTAATTAAAAATAAAGTTGTCCTCCGAAGAGGGGGGTATGAGCTTTACTAAAGTCCTTATAACTATATATCTTTGTAATAATATTTATATATATGTTTACATTTTTTACCATTTCAAGACACTTTCTATATTTATACAGTTTTAGTTTAGATGGAAATGTAGCTGAATTTACGTTCATATTAGTTACAAAATTTGTAAATTATATTTTTCTTGACAATTTTAGCTCTAAAATGCTAAAAATATACATATATTTATTGTCACAAAAAAGCAAAAAAAGACAGAGGATATATACAGTTTCCGCGTTATTGTGGAGATTTCCGTGTACCATTATCAGTTTGGTTCTCAAAAAAAAATTGCATTGGCTGAATCCGTGACTGCTGATCCGTGTAAAAGTGAGGGGTTACTTGTCACGGTCAGGGCCGGTAGCCCTGCTCACTCCATGCCTTATTTCTGTTCTGTTCTCCTTGGTTCCCCCAGGTGTG
>JBBPDB010023581.1:0-12232 GCA_037974465.1 Brachypetersius altus | reverse complement strand
CTGCAGCCAGAGATTTTCTGTGAAGTGTCTCTCCACCACCTCCTCCCAGAAGCTCTTATTCCGTGGTCTCTCCCATATCCGTGGGTTTCGTTGCACTGGGGTTCTTTCTTCGAGCTCCAAGGCTATCAGACAAGCTTCATTCTGCTGTCGTCTTCGGATAGTTTGCATTTTTTTCTTTGTTTCTTTGTTTAGCGGAGGGGGGGTGTCACGTGGAAAACAAAAGGTAGATAATTTGCAACAAACACAAAAATTATGTATGGAAACGGCTCAAGGGCAGATTTTTTTTGCGATACACCAAACCTTATGCGACAGTTCGTTTTGGGGGGGATGATGTCATCACGTGCACCATTTTATCAATAAAAAGCCAGTTGGATGGAAACAGGCTGGAGACGGCAAATTTCGCACATTTTTTTAAACGCATATTCTGTTTGTCGATAACAAAACGTCGCAAAAAACTGGATGGAAACTTGGCTAATGAGACACTCCTAGACACCTGGCACTACAATCATAAAGCACATCTCAAATAAGTGATGAATTATTATTATTGTTTAGAACAACATCAGATAAACCATGACTGTTCATTGACTGTTTTTGAATTCATGTCTAAGAAGAACCTCCTCAGCCATCCACTAGTCAAGCTGGTTTGAAGAAAGACCCTGTGAATAAAAGCCCTATAAATTCCTCATCATTACTTCCCAGGTAAATATGCTCTGCATTTTGATGTTTGGACTGTAACCTGGAATCTAGAATATTCTCACCTCAGCTTGTGGTTCTATTAGAGTCTGTATATCAAAGTCCACAGTTTCTTTTTTGTCACATACACAGTTATACAAGTACAACATGCAGTGAAATTAGGGCTAAAATCAAAATCTCAATTAATTGAACATTTTAACTCGATTACGATTAATGAACGATTGTTTATTTATTTGTAGTTCACTGACAAGTGTTTTACGGTAAATATGCTCACATATTACAAGTGAGAGATTTTTGAATGAAGGGTGCATTACTTGATTTTAAAATCATTGAAGGAAACACACACTATCTACTATCTACATCTTTAAAGGGAAAGTAATTGAAATAATCGACCTGGAAAATTTTGATTGATTATAGGTTCTGAATGTCCATTTCAATTACTTTTCAATTAATCGCCCAGCCCTAAGTGAAACGTGCCCAGAGTAACACTTAAGACTGTGCAAATTCCCAGAATAGATAACTTAGGGTTTACTGTCCAACCATAGGCCCACCTGTTGTTTTTGATTCATTATGACTGGGCAGCTGTATACTGGCTTTCAGAACCGAAGGGGACCTGGAGCAGAGAAGCAAAAGGAAGAGAAATGTTGAGGAGGGCCGCAGCCCGCTGCTGCGCTTCCTGAAGCGTCACCTGAGTGTAACGCTGCTGTGTGAGCAGGCCTGGTGTGAGCTGAAGGTTGATCATGGCTTCCGGAATCCTCAAATCAGGAATAAAGACAAGCGGCGGACGGAGGTGCAGACTGGCGCAAATATTCATCTGGCAAGAGGTGAGGAAGATGAGGAAACTCTGTTTTCTCATGGTGTTTTTCATTTGTGTGTTTGACTGTGTCATGTGCGCCGTATCTCTGCCTACACAGAGCTGGAGGTCCAAGAAGTGGTTCCTGTCAGTATCCAGTCCAGAGAGGATCTATTCGCCACCAAGATTCTTAATATGCTGCACATGATTCCCATATTAGAAGCAGGTATGTTGATGGTGATCCAGTGTAATGGTAGTTTGGCAGTTATTTTGTACCCCAGACTAGGAGACCTGGTCAGGGAGATGGTATTCAATCAGGAAACAAGTTTATTCAGCCTTTCAGAACCAAGTTTACATGAAGAAGCTCAAAGCATCTCTGCAACTCAGAATCAGAAAACTTTATTGCTCCTGGAGGAAATACTAAATCAAACTCCAGAAGTACTCAGCTTAGTACTAAATGTTTAATGCTGTCTCTAATTAGACAAAGAATCAGCCTGACTTTAAATATTCTACCAGTTAACAAGAGAGGATGTCAAGCATGACAGCCAGACCTGACCCGCTTCTTCTCAAAGGCTTTTCTCTTTGGCACCAAATTGGTGGAAACCTTCCCTGACCGTCACGGTCTTCAGAGACCCCTTTTCCACTGCACTGGTACCCAGTGCCGCACTTTTCCACAGAAAAATAATTGGTGCCGGTTCCTAAAACAAGCACCGAACAGGCGCCTAAACTCTGCTGGTCTCGTAGCGAGAACCCGTGATGTCGTGAGTGGTGGGCGGAGTCTTGCACGTAATCGTTGTCTATGTGGATCTCTTTAACGGTAATAACACACTGAACAAGCCGCATTTGGACACTGAAATGAATCCTCTAAGTTGGAGATTAACTAGCAAGCAGGAACCGAGTTCGGCCATGTTTGTTTCTGTTTAGTGGACATGGCCTGTCGCATATTCTCATGCGGCTTCCACAGAGCTCCTGTCTGGTGTAAATGCAGGCCGGTTCTCGGCTGGTTCCCAGTTCAGCACCGGCCGAGCACCTCACTGGCTCCTGGCACCAGCACCAGTGTAGTGGATAAGAGGTAAAGGTCTGAAGACCCTCCTCTTCACCGAGCGTGTACAATGTCAGTAACTGACTTAACACTAACTTTATCCCAAGAAAAGTCTTCTGCGTGTGATCTGGAAGGACCTTGGTGGGGTCCTTACCTCCGCTCAGGTATAATCTTGTTCTTCTAGCAACCCTTCAACCCTTCAGTCTATGCTCACTTGTGTGAGGGATATTTTCTTGTGGACTACAAAGCACAGATGTACTTCACTCTGGATAAGAGCATCTGCCGAATGCTGTAAATGTATTTGTAAATGTGGCCTGGCTGACATGAGCCACCCTGAGTCTGGACCCTAATCAACAAATCAGTGATGGAGCAAAGGAGACACTCAAAAGTGATATTATAACCTTAGAGATACACATTTCTAGAAATATTTCTCTCTCCTTGTCTCTAAAAGTCTTCAGAGTCATACATGAAGCACAGATGCTTAAGGATTTAAAGTGAAGATGAATATAATAACCATTTGCTATTTGTTCACAATTAAGTAATAATCGGAATCTTGTGAGTGCAGCTGGTGAATCCGTGTCGTTTTTGTGTTTGTGTGTGGTTTCAGGTCAGTGTGTGCGTGAGTTTCCAGTGTTTGGGATATTAGAAGGTGTGTGTGTCATGGGAGTTATTGATGAGCTGAGTTATAACCAGAAGGGGGAGCTGGTGTTGAACGAACTGAAAACTCGCAGGCAGGACTCTCTTCCCGGGGCGGCGCAGACCCTCTGCAACTGCTTTCAGGTATGTTATGAGAATGTGCTTAAAATTTGTATATTCGATCACTAAATGTGCTTAAAATTAGTATATTGCATATTTCACTGATGTTACAATGACAGTTTATCACACACCTCAAAATCAAACATAAAATGCTGCTGTAGACTTGTTTATGGTTTCTGAGTCTGGGCTAAAACCATTTTTTTAGCCCATCGGGGCTAAATTAAAAAAAAAAAATTAAGCAGAATATTTAAGCAAAATATTACTTTTTTAAATGATACGCAGCATATTATAGTTTACTCCAAAGCTTACAAGCTAATATTAAGTAGAGTCTAGTAAATTTACACAAACACAATTCATTACATAAAATAGACAAATGAACTGAGACTGTGTCTGCCGAGTTTATTTTTGAATGCATAAGCATTATAAAATTGAAATATAGTTTATTTATTTAAATGTACCAGTATCAGTTTTTAGACTAGCTCTATGTGTGCACTGTGTTTCAACACAGTATTATGTTAGAGCCAAAATACTAGAAACTAACCACTTCTTTTTTAGGCACACCTACCTTGTATTTAAATTAGAGCCCGACCGATTTATCAGCAGGCCGATATTAGGCATTTTCCAAACTATCGGTATCAGCATTTATAATGACCGATAAATGAATATTTCAAAAATAAAATAAAAACGGACGAAAAAAAAATTTAAATAAATAAATTATATATATGAATATATATATATATACACACACACGTATATATTTCGGCCGATATATCGGATTTTAAAACCAACAGATATTTGTATAGGTATCGGCCTTCAAAATCCTTTATCGGTCGGGCTCTAATTTAAATGCACTGTTAGCAGTTCCACTTACTATAAAGGTGCAATTTGTTGTCCATCCATTTCTCCCCATCACACACAGCAGTGCTGCTGGAGTTTTAAACTCCTCAGAGTCACTGCTGTACTGAAAACAGTGAAAGTGACCATTCTGTCATATGTGAACACCACAGTACAAAATTCTTCTTCTGCATTTAACCTATTCACCAAATGAAGCAGCAGGCAGCCAGGAACCCAGCGCCCGGGGAGCAGCGTGTGCTCGGGTTGGTCCACAGTTAGTGATCCTGTTCCACTACGGTTCTACTGCACATTATGGCAAGAACCACTGAACTAAGTAAAAAACAACAGTCCATCATTCCCTTATTACAGAACAGATTCTGGTTTGTTTAACTCTGTTTCTGTTTACTGCACAATTCCACGTGTTCCTTCATCATTTAGTTTTGTTTTCAATATTAATAAAATATAAAAAAACAAAGAAAAACATTGAACGTGAAGGTGGCGAATGGAGCTTAAAAAATGGCCGAGTGTAAATACAGGGTATAATGCAATAAAATGTCCATTTTACAATTCAGTAATCAAAAATAACGTTATGGAAAATGCTACTTTTGCAGTAAAAAAAAAAAAACATGAGAAAATGTCAAATTTCTTAGATGTCTTTTCTATACATTCTTACAAAATATTCCATGTATTAAAAGTACATTTTATGTAGAGGTGGGCATAGATTAATTTTTTTAACGCCGTTAATCTCATTGGAATCTTGGCGTTAACGGCGTGTTGTCCCCCCCCCCCACAGAGAAACCGAGACAAGTTTAAAACGTGCGCGAGCCGGAAAAGTCACTGAAATATCAAGGTGTAATTCATCATAGCTTGCGTAGACACAGCTCACTCTGTCCGGGGGAGAGACCGAGACAGGTTTAAAACGTGCGTGAACCGGACAAAAAATCACGGTACGGATCGGATCAGTTTTCGGATCAGCAAAAAAAAGACGAGACAAATTAAGATGTTCATTTATTTAAGTATTTTTGCCCATTAAAAACATTCCACGCAATTATATAACGACAAGATAGGGCATAATTATTTCCTTTAATGTGGACACAACAGTGTCTGTCGTCAGCCGCGCTCTCTCTCTCTGTCCGGGGGAGAGCCCGAGACAGGTTTAAAACGTGCGTGAACCGGACAAGTCACTGAAATATCAAGGTGAAATTCATCATATCTTGCGTAATATAGACACAGCTCACTCTGTCCCGGGGGGGGTTGCAGTTAACTGTGATATTTTTTTTATCGCACGATAAGAATCTTGCGCCGTTAACGGCCCAGCACTAATTTTATGACTATTTAATACATAAAAATGTCTTATGCTAGGTTAGGTTCTACATTTTGCTACAGTTATATGATGCATAAGTAGCTAGACAAGTGCTGTACTGAATTTAGATTAAAAATCTCATGGTTGACCAAACCATTTTTAAGAAGATCTTTGTCGTTTTACTATTGATGCGTTTACTTGTTGGCCTATTATGGATTTTGCAAAGTTCCTTTAAGAAAACAATACCCCTGCCTGCATGTTTTTCTTAATTTGCACGTTTTCACTAGGTTGAACCCGCCTGCTCCTTGTGTGTGTTAGGTGTGCTTGTATAAGCTTCTGTTCGATGCACTGGTCCGAGGGGAAGTGAGGAGAGAGCACATTGTGGACCATCTGAAACTGCGAGCGTCCGTGGCACTTGGGACTGAAGTGCAGATGTATGCTGTAAGAATCGGGATTCAGGTGGTGACCTTGGGAGAAGTGGTGGACGCTTTCCTCATGATGCTGTCCTGCTCTGAAGTGCCGTGCATCGACGTCCTGCAGATCGAGTATCGGCACCAGGACTCCAGCAGCCTCATAGGTCTCAGTGTGGTCCCGTACGACGAGGCCCAGCTACGAGCAGAGCTTCAGAACAACCTGAGCTACTGGACCGGCCAGAGGGAGCCCAGGGGCGTGGATATAGAGGAGGTGTGGAAATGCAGGATGTGTGCGTATGAGGAGATTTGTGACTGGAGAAAGAACAGCTCACAAGCTCCTGAGACCATTCACACCAACAAGAGAATCAAATAAACTGACGTGCAGCTGTTTAATAACTGTGCTAATGCATCTAGTCTGTGACCAGCTATTCATTCTATTTTTTTTAATGTTCTAAATATTTTTCATATCTGTACGTACTTGTTTTTTTAAATGTATTTCTTTCATAAGCTGTTATTTTTTCCTTCTAAGCTGCATAATCTGTTATTCCTCAGTACTTTCCATATTGTGAAGATAATGCACTAATTCCATAGAAACTGGTAAAAAGACCATTTTAATGTGAATATACTCCAGATCATGAATATATAGGTGAGTACTTTTTGCTTTGATTCATAACAAATGACGTAAATAATTTTCACTCATGTAAAATAATGTGACAAAATATTAAGCTTTGTATGTATTTGTATGAATATTTTTTATTTGCTCATGGCCTTTATTGTTGCTGTTTATTATGGCTATAATGATTACCTGAGTAAAAGTAATTACTCATTTTAATAAAAGGAATGGATTTACACTCACAGTCATGTAAATCTTCAGAATTCCTTTTGCAATCTGAAGGTTAGTCAGTGTCTGCATGTCATCAAAGAATTGTTTAGTAGATTCTCCACAAGGGGGCGCTTTTAGCACTCAAGTCACTTCTTTGCAGTGATAAAGGGCAAAGCCACAACACAAAGATATTATATACACTATATACACTATATGGACAAAACTTTTGGGACGCCTGATCAGGGACTTTAATGACATTGTTTTCAGAAACGTAGACTTTATTATGGAGTTGGTCCCCCTTTGCAGCAATAACAGATTCCATTCTTCTTGGAAGGATTTCCACAGGATTCCGGAGTTTCTGTGGGAATTTGTGTCCATTCGTTCTTTAGAGCATTTATCAGATCAGAGACTGATGTTGGATGCGAAGGTCTGGATCACAATCTGTTCCAGTTCATCCCAAAGGGGCTGGAGGAGGTTGAGATCAGGACTGTGTGTTGCCAGTCAAGTTCTTCCACACCCAGCCACATCTTTATGGAGCTCGCTTTCTATTATGGAATAGAAAAGGTTCTTCTCCAAACTGTGTTCACAAAGTTGGAAGCAAAATGGTTGTCCTTCACTGGATGTTTGGGGCCACCTGAATCACATCACTAAGAGATGTGTCCCAATACTTTTGTCCATATATTATGTCTATAAACCAATACTCCAAGAGTATGTGTGTGTGTGTGCTGACATACCAGTGCCTCACAGAAGTGCTTTTAGCATTAGCATTAGCAGTTAGAAAATGAATTGTATGAACACTTTCTGTTTCTGTTAAGCCAATTTTGTTTCGAAATTTAAACAAAAAACACGCTGTTCAATTAAGCCCTAAAATGTTCAGTAGATTTCTGACAGAGTGACCGATGTATTGAATTGAAAAACGTATCCATCGGTTTCCATTTCCCCTCCACGAATGTTAATCCGGCAAAGAACTCCAGTAAGACACAGAGCTGGGACAAGGCCTGTACCATTCCTGCCTTGTAAAATGACCAAATAAGGGTGGGATCCCTTTGTGTAAAATTTTGTTGACTTGCAGTGTGTTCTCAGAAGTCGTTTTGTGTGACATTTACTGCTAACGTTAAATTCATTTTCAGTTGGAGGAGCTGCTGATTTATTGCGCTGGCTTGTGTGGCTGTAAGGCCTGAAAGTCTGCGTGCTGATCTGTGCAGAGAACAGCGGGGTGTGTTTTATTTCAGCTCTGTAACTGAATCTACAGTGAGGCCTGAGCTCCTTGTGGTCAGCATCGAGTTGTAGCGCCCGGAGCAAACACACACCTGGCACTGAAAACACACCTTCTAGATTCCCTCAGTGATCATCCATAGTACACACACACACACACACACACACACACACAGAGTCACAGAAAGCTTCTCCATCCTCGAACAATAGTGTGCAAAAACTGGCTGAACACCAGAGGACAGAAAATAAATCATAATGGGTGTGTGTGTTTGATCTGGTGCGTTATAGTGATGACAGCCAGGTGCTGTGTTTGTTTTTTAATTGCCTCAGAGATTGTATATCATGATGGGAAACTGCTCTCTACGTGCTCTTTAAACACATAAAACATGCAGTCAGACCCTCAGGCCACAAATAGACAGCAGTGGAATTCTACACTGCATAAATATTGTTGCTTTGGGTACAGCTGACTTGAGTTGAGCCTGGATCTTCTTCTCCGAACAGTAAAATGTGATGCATTTTTAAAGCAGAGGTTAAAAAAAAGTGCAGTCAATCAGCCGAGACACGTTTTGTGACCTGGGCTCACCTTTTTTTTTTTTACACTGGAACTATTGTGGCGTATGAGGAATGGATGCTTGTAGTCAACATCATGCATTCTTATACCATCACACACCGCATGAGACTCGCTTTATGGGATTTCTCGCACTGTAGGGGAGAGCTGGGAGGAACCGAGTGAATATTTTGGTTTTAAAATTTAATTAAAATGGAAACGCAAAGTGATCCCACTTCCCTGAAGTCCTATAGCTAAAAACAGAGCAGCTTTTGTGGTTTCTGACTGTTATTTTGTGGTAATGGAGGAAGTTACAGGTCTCTGGCATGTTGACTGTACCTACCTTTGGTAAAGATCAATTCGATTTCTTTACCACTATCCTTTTAAACACTCAAGAACAGTCTCAAATGAAGTCTGCACTCCAGTAACAGGATCCTTTTAACCCTTTCTAACTTGCACAATTAAATATAAACTAACACATAAAAAATGATCTGTCATACTATTTTGGGCATTTAGCAGGAACCCTTTTCTGGGACCATTTACAAGAAGTAGAACAGCTCATTTCCTTGATGTCTAACTGTACAGAAGTGCAAGAAACAATGAATACTGCCACCATAGTACAGTAAGACAATGCATTTAGTATAAAAAACAAATGTTCCCTTATTCAAACAAACAACATCTCCTTCATGTTGTTCTTTTCCTCTAACAACCTATCAGTACCAACCACCACAGCGGCCTTTTTACCGTTCACAATCAGCAGGATGTGGCACATGATTTATTTGCATCTAGCTGAATTCAGTGAAAGGCTATATTTAAGGGTCCTGTAGTAGGCCTGAGGATGAAGGCTCTTTTTTGAGAATAGAACTTGCTTGAATATTTTTAAATCTTTTAGATACACAAAGAATTTTGTACAAATCAATTTCCCTCTAGCAAAATACAAATGACCAAATACATGAAAGTAATTATGTGTATTTGAAGTAATTTAATTGAAATACTGCCCATCTCTGATTATTAGTGAGGGCAGCCATGGGCAACCAAGGCTCACTGGTGCTGGTGGGGAGTGAAGACTAGCCATTTGGGCCAGATTTCACAGAGATACTGAAGCATAAATTGTTACAAAAAGTGAATGCTGGTGATAGAAAGTCTGATGTGTATGGAGCTGTGAGTGTGCCTATACTGACCACTGTACACTGTGGAAATGGCTGCAGTGTGCATGTAAGCACGAAACGGGACCATGGCAATGGAAGACGGTGCCCTGGTCTGATGAATCAGTGTCTTTTACATCATGTGGACACTAGGGTGCATAGTTTACCTTGGGAAAATGGGAAGAAGGCGACCTGGCAGAGGCAGTGTGATGCTCTGGGCAGTGTTCTGCTGGGAAACTACTTGGGTCCTGCATGGGACCTAAACACTGTTGCAGACCAAATACAGCCCTTCATGGCAATGATATGGCGGTGGCCAGGACAACACTGCAACCATTGTTCAGAAACCATTTGAGGAACAAGTCAAAGAATGTTCACTTGGCCTCCAAATTCCTCAGATTTCAGTCCGATCGAGCATCTGTAGGGTGTGCTGGACAAACAGTTCATGGAGGCCCCACCTGACAGCTTACAGGATCATATGTCTTGGTGCCACATACCACAGGTCACCTTCAGAGGTCTCATGGAGTCCATGGCTCCAGAGGTCCTAAACAGCACTTTTTAGGCTGCACAAGAGGGATCTGCTAACATGTAAATAGAAGGATCATGTTTGCTATACAGTTACATTCCAAGAGCATCTGGGTATAGTGAAAAATCTTGTTAAAATACAAGGACAAGACACGGAGCAGTCATGCTACATGCTGCAGCAGTTTCTTCTTTTTATGGCAGCTGACAAACCTTTTGGTGTATTACTGCCACCGCTGGACTGGTGACGGTAATACAGTTCGGTTCTCCACGAAGGCTGATCCGTGTGAAACTGAGGTTACTGTAGTTCCAGATTTAATTAAGACAGGCACTCATAATGCTGTTTTGCATGCTATAATTTTCATAAAATATTTTACACACTATCCTGACTTGCCTAGAAAACCAATGATTTCGGACACACTGTTCAATGCTTTTGTCATTTTTTTCCTGTGCACAAACAGGGACACATCATAAACAATGGCGGTTATCACCCTCTCCTTCACGCTGATGCTTTCTGGAATTCTTTACAGTGGAACACATTTTTTAGTAGGATTTTCCGTTCTGGACGATATCTTGTCATGCTCTCAATGTGACTGACAGATTCCTAATTAAGGCTCACTGCTAAACTAGATTGGATTAGAAATTTTTAAGACACTGATCAAACTTCTTAGCTTAGTGCGTTTGCTTTACACTTATTAAATGACATTAACTAATGGAAATGACAGTAAATCCTCAAGTCCTCTCTTGTTAGCACAGCTACAGCATGTTACAGCGAAGTGAATTGATCACTTGATTTGCACTGGATTTCACACAATTATCTCACTGTCAGGGAACTCCACTTCTTTTCTCTGATTTCCAGGTGATCAATGTGCATTTAAAGACGATATTTCTGAGCAGAGGTTTTGCATAAAGAAGAGATAGTCTACAGATAACAGGTTTCCAAAAAGTTAGACAACAAAGAGAGACATTGGCACTTCTACTGTACAAAACCTGGTAGACCAGCAGAACTGTCAGCATCAGATAAACAGCACTTCAGGCTTTTATCCTCGAGAATCAGGAGAAAAAACTCCACTATTGCTTCACATCTGAACAAATCTACTGGTGTTTGTGTCCATTCTGCCACAGTGGAAAGAAAATTCAGTGTTTTGGGACTGAAGGGGTGTGTAGCTGTTTGAGCTGTCCAAGGAAACAGATATAAAAGAAGAATAAATGAACACTGAAACTTCTGAGATGGAGTGTAAGTGTATAATTGGGATTAACCTCTGAGACTGAACCTTTAAACTTAGAAAAATTCCTGTCTGCCTGGGGTTGCCAGGTGACTGGTTTTGGACCGCAAAGTCCATTTTTGAGCTCTATGGCCGGTTGGTGCTGCTGACCATCCATTCTAATGAAAAGGATAACATGCTGTTCTGGCCCCGTTCCTGCGGTTCTCTCTCAGGTCTGTGTTAGATCAGAGATCTCTGTGAGTGAATGGCCGTGAAGAAACGGAAGCCTAATATTAGAACTTTTTAACCGTCAAAGGAGGTGCTTCAACACAGTCAGTCAGATACTTCCCTGTTCCTCGTTAACCAGCTCAGCATCTGTACTATAAATACACAAGTAGCATTTTCTCAGAACACACTGTGTCCTATGCTGCAACCTGTACTGAAGCCTCACATTTGTAGGTTCAATATAAATTTATATTATGCATAACATCCTATGATATATATTGATGTAATAAATAAAATGAATAATAATTAATAGGACCAGGTGGTATGGGCTGTGCCCCTCAAAGTTAAAAATGAAGCCAGTGCCGGAAGAACAAGGTATCATTTATCAGAATTAAGACTTCTGTGTAATTAAAAATATATATTCTGAATTTTTTTCCTGTTACTCAAAACTGAAGAACTTGACTGGAAATTAACAAGACTTTTGCACAGTTTCGTAGGTACCACAAGTAAAAGAGCCATGAGTTATTGCAGTTATTCATGTTGTATCATCACTGCTGAGCCACTGCTATTAAAGAGAACTGTGTGGCTGCTGACTGTGAACTGAATTAACTGCTTGTGGCTGCAGAGAGGTTTCCTTAATAGAGTTACAGAGACAGTCTTACAGTCATTAGTTACAGGGACAGTCTTACAGTCATTAGTCACAGAGACAGTCTTACAGT
>JBBPDB010023553.1:0-12234 GCA_037974465.1 Brachypetersius altus | reverse complement strand
AGGGAGGGAGAGAGGGAGGGGGAGAGAGAGAGAGGGAGAGAGAGAGAGAGAGGGAGAGAGAGAGAGAGAGAGAGAGAGAGCGAGCGGGAGAGGGAGGGAGAGGGGGAGAGGAAGAGGGAGGGAGTGAGAGGAGGAGAGAGAGGGCGAGGGGGAGAGGAAGGGCGAGAGAGAGAGAGAGTGAGAGGAGGAGAGAGAGGGAGAGGAAGAGAGAGAAGGAGAGGAAGTTAGGGGGAAACTGAGGTAAATGAAAAGCATAAAAGAAACAAATTAGGATTCTGTTGCTATAATTATCCTAATGATAGACACTGCAGCCTGCATAACCGCAGGGACAGTGCTTACACTAATGGCTTATGTAAGGGCTCTGTAGTGCATAGGGACAACTCTGTTTGTGATTCAACATGCTAAATTCTGCATTAACATTCTGCATAAACAACTGTAGTTCAGGGGTGGTGACTTGAAGGCTGGTGTCCAGCACAGTTTAATGATTTCCCCGTTATATCACACCTAACAAACCAAGAAATTAACAATCAGGTAAAAAAAATCCCTACACTTCACTGCAGTGGTGTAAAGTATTTGAGTAAATGGACTTCGTTACTGTACTGAAGTATTTTTTTGGCTACTTTGTACTGAGTATCAAAAATATAAGCAAATTTTACTCTCTACTCAACTCTCAGTTCTGATTGAGTATATGATACTCTTTACTCCACTACAGCTGAACGAACTCTTACCGTTACTCACTACAGCGTGATTGTGCGCCACAAGTCGCCATCTTTATCTGCCACGGCTAATTTCTTGGGCGGAAGAGGCGATATCGCCATCTGCAGGGCGCTGAAGGTACTGCATGCTGTTTACCTAAATGTGCTGTTTTAAAATATTGAGGTTCAGCTTCATTTCTATATTAGGAAATAAAACCTCAAACAGTTTCTTGTTTTTCACATTTCTTGGTGTTCTTTGAGCCTACGTTCAGTACGAGTAAAATACTGAAGTTCTTTTAAAATTGGATACTTTAAGACTTTTACTCAAGTCTTATTGGAATCGGTGACCTGTAATGGAGTCATTTCTACAGCAAAGTATCTGTACTTTTACTCCAGTCTGGTTTTCAGGTACTCTTTACACCTCTGATCATTGCCAGGCTATGTAAGGGCTATCTGACCATGGAGTAATGCAACAAATGAAGGTAAAGGCTACTCAGCATCTCTGGAAACTCCTTCAAGGCTGTTAGAAGGTTTTCACAAATTAAACTTTAGATTTCTAAGGGCTGAAACCATTCCCAGCCATTTCAGCCACAGCTGGCCATCCCAGGCACACCACCATGAATACGGTTTGTTTTAATCAAAATATCTTTAATTTAGACATTAAAACACACAGTTGCAATACCTGATATAAGAAAAATGGGTTGAAACACTTGGAAACGATACTGAATCCCCTTCATGAGTCACTTTAATTCAGTGTAACAGACACATAGTCCTTCAGTGCTTTTAATACTTTTTTCAGCCAACACCCAGATCTCCAGAACACACTGTTTAACACGGGATGAGACAGCGTTCAGGCTTTTAGTGCCCTGTTGGGCTTCATTTGGACACTCTTTTTGGAGAGAAAGGGAACATTTGCATAGAATGGCTTCATGTCCAAGTTCCAGTCCATACCTCCTCAGTGTAGGCCACAGTACTGATATGGAGCCGATTTGTCAATCAAGTGACCAGACAAGTGGCCAATCAATGAGTCTCTGTGTTACCAATGTAGTCTCATCACATTTCTGACAGAAGAACGCGAGAAAGAGGAAACAACAGGATAAGGTTGTGCAAAAATACAGGATGGAACAATGATGCTGCTGATGCTTGGTGGATGGAAGTCAAAGGTGTGGGAAAAGGGTCCAGTACTGGCCGACTGGGAGCTCATGTGTGATACTGGCCGTGTGGAAGAGACACAGAGTGTGTCTGGTTAAGAAAAGCTACTGGTCCTATTGAGGTTTTCCATGTGCAGTACTGAAGGAAAAGGCACCAGCAACGGCTCTGAGGAGGGCTCTGCTCACACCTGGCCCCGGTGGGGGACCGCTCTTCAGGTATGGTCAGTCTCTCAAGTCTCTCATATCATCGCTTTCTCCAGCGACTTGATGGGTGGGGTTATTGCTTTCAGGCCATTGCCGGGGCAACTGTTGCCACGACTAAGGGCATTTTCGGTCCCCACGGTGGCAGCATGGCAGTGTTCAGGGGGGCGGGGCAGGAAGACAGGGCAAGAACGTGTACGAGCATGACCCTTCTGCCCCCCTGCGTGGCAGATCAGGTGGCTGACTGTGTCCAGTGGAGAGACGGGACGCGTGTGTGAGTGTGTGTGTTCGTCACGCCGCTTCAGCGAGTACCACGTGAGGAAGATGAAGAGGAAGCCCAGAAACTTGAGACTGGCAGCCAAGCCAAAGTAGACGAAGCGAAGTGATGTGACATCATACTCCCAGCAGGAGCCGTGAACGCCGCAGTCCTGCTGCCACAGCATGCAGGTGGTGTCGATGACGGCGCCAAAGTAAATGGGAGTAGGGATATAGGCTAGAAGGGGAAAGGAGAAAATAAACTGATCACCGCTAGCTTTAATATCGGCTGGTATAACTGAACATGATTAAAATACAGGTTAAAGACCGCCTCATGGATTCACCCAGTCTTTAGTTAGTCACCTGTAAACCGTCATATAGGCATCGGCCAACATTTACTAAAACCAAAAAAATCTGGAGAAAGTCACAAAATATTATAAATACAAGTGTGTGTGTCATACCGAGAGTCCTGAGAAGAACAAACTGCATTCCCAGAGCAAACGGTCTCTCCTGTTCCTCCACAGACCTACAGAGGGACAGGATAAAAATACAGTGAGGAACAGAAGTGTTCTGCGGTTTCACAACTTCTTAGAACCACTTAGAAATCATGAAGGGTCTGAAATTCCCACTGGAGGGTCGTTCCCACCGTGAGGGACAGAACGTGAAAAATAAATGCAGGAAATAACACTGTATGATTTGTAAAGAATCTCTGTATTGCTCAGTATCTGAACCCCTCCGTGTTAGTGTTTGGTCTTTGTTTGCAGTTACAGAGGTCAGACGTTTCTGTCGTTCTGGACCAGGTTTGTGCTGCAGCAGGGATTTTTGACCTCCTCTAGATCCGTCAGGTTCTGGGGCTGGCGCTGTTTGGGTTTAGGTCTGGAGACTGGCTAGGCTTCTCCAGAACCTTGATCTGCTTCCTACTGAATACAGTGCAGTCGTCCTTCCCCTCCGCAGAAAAGCCCCCAGAGCAGGATGTTCCACCCCCAGCTGCACAGCAGGGATGGGGTTCTCTGGAGGCAGCTCCTTTTTCCTCCAAACACCGCGAGGGACGTTTAAACCCACAACCTTTTATTGGCAGGACAGTGGCCGGACCACCTAGACCACCAGCTGCCCACTGTTTCAGCAGGACAGAGACTGAAACAAGTAAAAAGAAGAATAAAAGTGGAGATTGAAATGAAGCTCAGGCCGTTTACTCAAGATATTGTACAGCAATATCTTCCTTCTCCATGTGAGTGAGTGCGTCTGTGTACATGTTTTAGAAGATCAACCTCTCCTTAATCAGGCTCAGGGCAGATTTATCAAAGAGAACCAAAGAACCCATCCAAAACTGATTATGGCCTTTAGAAGCTGCAGCTGGATCCTGCATGAAAACAAAGCCCAGCCTGGGTGTGTTGCTTATTAAGTCCTGGTTTGTCTAGACTTGCACAGTGCAGCGCTCTTAATGCCGTGTCAAGGATGTTGTAGTGTCGAGTTACACAGTTGTAGCTAATGTTACAGTACCTGAGTAGATTTTCCCAGTAACAGCACTTTTAGTGAAATGATCTTACTTGTATGTTTATTGGATTTAAAGTAATTTGTTACTGTATAAGTATTTTCATTTTTACCATAATAGAGTAAAAGTCTTTTATTTTATTTTACATTTTTATATTTAACTCTGAAAGCTGAGAAGTTCCCTCTTTCTACATTTCAGAGACCTGGTATGTGCACGTAAAATAATCGTTCATTTTCAAATTGGTTAAAGAAAACTAAATTACTGCTAAATATACCTCTCAAATCCAATGGAAATCTTGTTACAACTAAACTTTCCACCTGAAGAAACACATAGCAAAGCCATTTTAAGCGGCTAATATTTTTGCTATTTCAGAATAAAGTTATAGTTCCAATATTTAAACTGCACATGTAAGCTAATAATCAAGAAAACCAATGAAAAAGGTACAATGAGACTTTACATTAATTAGACATCCTTCCATGTAATCTCAAGTCTTTCCTTCCAAGATGGCGCTCCGAGTTACTTTTTTCTTTTTTTTTTCCTAACTACGTTCTTGTGCCGAGTTAAGACTCTCACTGCAGAAGCTTTCTATGACCTTGTTAAAGCTGAGAGAGCGCAGTAATTTCGGACTTTTCGACCCGATCTCGCTGGAAACCTACCCTGAGCTAATACCACGCCGACTCGACGCCTGGCCCGCTGGTAAGGGTTTTCCTGAGAACAAGAAGCCGAAGCGGAGGTGCGGGGAGGAGCGGACCCAAGGCTCCGGCGCTTGGTTAGCGACGGAAGGCTAACCCTCCCGGTCATACTGTTTGCAAACGTTCAGTCTCTGGAAACTCCGTGCTTGGATTTCCATGCAGAGGGACATTCAGGAGTGCTCCGTACTGCGTTTCTGTGAAACCTGGCTGGGGAGAGGACACCCGATGCGGCAATAACGCCAGAAGGCTACACGGTCTTCAGAGCGGACCGAAGCACAACAGAGAGCGGCGAGACTCGCGGAGGAGGACCGGCCGCCCTCGTCAAGCAATCGTGCACTGACTGTAAGATCACTTCAAAATCCTGCTCTGAAAACGTGGAGTTTCTGACCCTGAAGCTAAGGCCATTGTATTTGCCCAGAGAACTGCAGTGCATCATTGTGAGTGTCGCGTATATCCCCCCCTCCACTAAGGAGGAGGCTGCACTGAAGGAGCTGCACGATATGATCAACGAGCACGAAAGTAAATCCCCAAACGCTGCTGTTATTGTTGTAGCAGACTTTAATCACTGCAGTCTCCGTAGAACCATTCCTAAACTGCATCAGTTTGTCACCTTCCCCACCAGGGGGCGAGTCTGGGTGCAGGACCCTGGTAGGGTCGGATTAGAGAAGCTATCTACATGTTCTAGAGATCTGGTCAACCTGCAGTGAAAACATCTTAATCTAGGGTAACACCAAGATTCCTCTCCTTCTTAGAAGGGACGATAACGGAGTTCCGACGAAAACTAAGATCGTGGCTCGGTGATGGACTACCTTTGATGAAGAGGAGCTCCGTCTTGCTGGGATTCAGCTTGAGGTGGTGGGCCTCCATCCAAGAGGCCAGACAGTCTGAGATGCGGGTCGAGGCCTTTACGTTGTGTCTCATTTTATTCACGTGATAAATGTTCGTTGATATTTAAGCATAATTTTCGTTGATGAAAGCTGGGGTTCCGTGTAAAATTTTGCAGCGCTCTGTTGTTCCCCGCCCGAGTTACGGGGCTCTCTTGTAAACATATGGGTCCTTCAGGTAGCCGGGGGAGGGGCTTCTTGTTGAAAATTGTTGTAGTCTGCTGGGGATTTCCATGAACCAGCAGATGCATAACCGGCATTTAAGTATCGATTCCAGTGCTAACTGATATCGAACTCGATACTAAAATTTACTAGAATCAGAATCCAGGATCCAGGACATCCTAGCATTTCCTGCTGGATGTAGCCTGTGTAATGTCTGAAGGCAGGTTCTGTGGTGTGTGCCTGGAACTGGTGCCGAGAGAGAATGAGATACAGATGATGTCATTTCCCAACCAGGTATTGGACTACAAACACTGGGCTGCCATGAAGAAGGCTTTAAAAAGGTTTTGAGAACACCGTGGCACATTTTTGTGTTTATTATTTATATTCTGTTATTTGTGTTTTTCTGAGCTAATTTAACATTTCAGGCAAGCTTTTTAAGCTTTTTGGGTACCAAAAACAAGCGCTTAATTTTGGCCCAAATCACGCAGTCGAGTGAAATATGTTGAAATCAAATGAAAACACGTTAACATTTCTCTTCATCCCTTCATCCGTCTGAATGACCTCTGATCTCAGGTGCTCTCTGTGGATCTGAGGCCGTCATGAAAAAGCAAGACTTTTTGGGGGACACTTTGAAGTTTGCTCTTTGTAACATCAGCGTAATCGTGTTCAACTGTTTCTCTGAACACTTTTGTAGTATTTCTTCTTTTCAGTTCGTTTGATTTTTTATACTTTCAAAAATAATGAATTTGCAGAATTTGGCTTCCTTTCAAAAGATGCATGATGAATATAGTAAGGTATATCACACGACGTACTCCAGGGTTACACTGTCTTTCTCCTGACAGGGGCAAACGGCTGCGGTTCGAAAAACTTACCCTTTTATTTGTTTGCCTTACAGCCGTGCAAGGCCCTTTCGAGTCCCCAAAAGGTAAGACTGTCCCCTGTATGTCGCATAAGAATCTGTTTTGTGTTACACATAACGCATCATTTTGGGCAGTTAAAGTATTGTTTCTGCTCGGATTCAACCTGTAAATTATTTTATTCCATTCATAAACCACAACATTTTGATTAAAACGAATGAAATGGTTTTCATCATAAAATCGGTGACAAAGATTTATTTTTGCCACTTTACCTCTGAACTCACTAAACTCCCGTTCTTGCTCACATTTAGTGGGTTTATTCGGCGAGTGTTGATGGAAGTGTGTGTTAAACAGCCTTTAAGAGCAGAGTGTGTTCACCACAGCTGCCAGTACAGACGAGCTGAAGAGAGTCGGCGGCATAAATGCACACGTTTATAGGATTTCTACTTCTCATAGTCAGCTGCTTCACTTGCGTACTCTCTGATGTACAGGGCTGCATGCCGTGGTTGCCATGGTGTTACACAAACACAGCA
Source organism: Brachypetersius altus (assembly GCA_037974465.1). Taxonomy (NCBI): domain Eukaryota; kingdom Metazoa; phylum Chordata; class Actinopteri; order Characiformes; family Alestidae; genus Brachypetersius; species Brachypetersius altus. The sequence continues at coordinate 5,312 of JBBPDB010023553.1, read as the reverse complement.
GGCCTAAACTCTGCTTTTCTGTCTCAGCTCTGTTTCTGTGTTCTCTCTCACCGTTGCTCGCATGTTATTGTCCTCAGATTTTACAAACTGGACCAAAATGCTTTCAGTATTTAATAAAACCTGTTATTCTCATGTTGGTTTTAACTAGAGCTGAAATGTTTAATGTGCGTTTGTTTTTGCCTCCAGTTATGCAGAGCTGATCTCTGATTGGCCGGTGGTGGTGCTCGGTGTGTGTACAGTGCTGATTGTGGTTTGTACGTTGGTAGGCATCCTAGTTCCAGACTTGCCAGACTTCTCAGATCCTTTACTGGTAAGGCCCATGTTTTTGCCATGTATATAAAATACTGAAGGCTGTTCTTTATTCTGGAGCTGAATTAAGTGAATGAATTATTTCTGCTCAGTTTGATGTCATTTTGTTGAGGGAGGCAGAACTTTGTGAATATCTAGGAGACTTTATATTAAGAACTAGGGGAGATATGTCCCCATAAAGCAATTACACTACATTGCCAAAATGATGTTGCCACCCCTTCTAATAATAGATTTCAGCTTTTCGGTCGCATCCCTTTCTTACAGGTGCATATTCTGAGGTCCATCACAACAGGGTTCACCAAGTATTGTGTGAGAAAACCTTGCTCTTCAGCCAGCGATGTCTGATGGTGTTAGGATTACATTATTTATTAATAGAGACCAGATAACCTAATCTGTATATTCTTGCACATGAAGGAGCAGGGATTTGGTGCATTACAGTGGAACTTCTTAGAAAAGGAACAGATTTGACAGAGTTTTTGGTATTTGTTAGTAATATAAACCTTGCTGCGGCAGCGCTAACAAAAGAAGCCAGATTTAGTTGGTTAATCGTTTCTTCAAGATGGCCTATGATGTAATATGGCATAGCAAAAGTTTGAATCATCAGTCGTTTCATAAATCTATCACATGTCCTTAATGTTATATCCTGTTCCTTAGGGCTTTGAACCAAGGAGTACTGCAATAGGTCAGCGGCTTGTCACATGGAGTAACATGATGAAAAACACCGGCTACAAAGCGACTTTAGCCAACTACCCCTTCAAATATGCAGACGACCAAGCCAAAAGGTATCAGTCATGCAGTCTCATGCATCCTACACTCCCTGGTGAGAATTAGGATACGGTCCAGATTAGATTGATGACCAAAGCAGAGTTAATGTTAAATCAACAGTAGGAGCTACGTTTTTTTTTTTTAAAGTAGGAGCTACGTTTTCTTGTGTTAGCAGCTCATCTTGTTCACTGAGCTCTTTCATTACATTACAGTACATCACATCACAGTCATTTATCCCAAGTGACTAACAATATGAGGACATGTTCAAGTTTCAGACCAGCGTGAGAACCAGAGCAGAGCTTTATATGCTGAATGTAAGGGTAAGAGGAGATGCTCTCTGAACAGATGAGTCTTCAGGAGGTTTTTGAAGCCAGAGGGATTCTGCTGCTCTGCTGCTAAATCTTTGCGAAACTTCACAGTTAGATAGGGCTCCATGAGACCTTTCCAAAGAGCCTCATTTGCCATAATCCAGAGTGTTAGGGTTAGGATCCAGAGTGATATCGTTCACCTCGCCTGTTTGTCCCATTACTTTTGTCCGAGGTGAACGGTATAACCCCAATTGCCAGGGGCTATTATAGTGAACGAGGGGTCATTGGAAAGGTCTCCCCAGGTATCCACAGATATCCAAATTTGCAATATAGGTATCGTATCGTGCCATGTCTGCCATGTAATACTTGATTATTTCACACATGACACTGAAGACCGCTGTCAGAAAAGGACCCAATACATATGAAGAAGAGAAGCAGGAGTTTGTTTACATTTGTTGCATATGTGGGAAAATTTCAGTTCGGAAAAATGAATACAGTGAACCACATCGAATTGTATCGGCGCATGGCGAGAACACATAGGAACCAAATGTATAAGGTCCAGTCCCACAGACGCGATGGGTGTGATTTAAGTCTTGTTTCCACGTAGTTTTGATGGAAATGGCAGTTTAGTTTAGTCATGAGATTAGACTTTACTGCTTTAGTTGTGGGATCTATGGAGAGAGTTGTGTCAGTAGGATTGTATGGGGACTTGTAGGGGTATCAGCTGTTGAACATAATGTCTTACTCGTAAAAAAACAAAAAAAACAAAAATGAGTATCTGATTATCAACAAGTCTTCCAGACCTTTTAGTCCCTTATTAGGCCAAGTACGAAAGCGACTGTCTAATCTGGGAGGTGTAAAGAAGTGATCTTCAGCTATAGAGGTCTCAACTGAAACATGTTGGGTCACATAAAGATCATATAAATGTAGATTTAGTTACATATTTCTTTAAATTCTCTAGTAATAAGAACTCCTAAATACTTCTGGTTATGCTTTACAATTTGAATGGGAACACTGGGATTCACCTCTAAAGCTTCCTTATTAATTGGAAAGAGTTCACGTTTGTTGAGGTCGTATTCTGAGAACTGGCTAAACTGTTTTAGCAGAGTAAGTATTTCTGAAAGACGGCGTGCGGCGTCGACTGGGATTAAGAACAGGGCTTGTGGGTGTTGTTTGCAGGAAGATGCCCACAGAGTGGAGAGAGTCACAGGTTGTTCGCTGAGGGGAGGGGTGGGGGGGCATAAATGGTTATCATGATACATGCGAGAATTCCTTGAGGGAGTAGTGTGGTCACATGCTAATGGCTAACAGCTCGATGTCTCTACTGCAGAGTTGGTGTAAACACTGTAAAAGAACATCTGTCATTCACAAGCACTGCCAGTCCCCCTCCTCTCCGCCCACAGCAGCTGGATCCCAGGCAGCACAGCGTCCATGTGCAGCGCCAACGGTCTCCATTAGCATCTTGATGCTACACTGCTGGAATTCAGTCTGGTACCGGGTTAGCATCATTAGCTCATCCATCTTTTTGGGAAGAGATAATGATGGAAGGCAGAAGTGGACTGTATTGTCTCTGTCTCAGGTGACAGCGCTCCCTCCTGGCATGACACCTCCATCTCTGCCTCCTCAGCCCACTGGGGATGTCAAGTCTGGCCGTCTGAAATGGCCAAAATAATCATGGAACTGTTGTGCATTATATCAGATCGGCCATAACAGGCTGCCACCTGCTAGGGGTGCCGGAGGACAGACACGGGTGGTGTTTGTCTGTTTTCTCTTTGTTGATCTCAACATACGTGTGTTTGTACTGTCTAATGTCAGTACTTAAGATCCTCTGTAACGCTGGTAGATCCTCTGTAACGCTGGTAGATCCTCTGTAACGCTGGTAGATCCTCTGTAACGCTGGTAGATCCTCTGCAACGCTGGTAGATCCTCTGCAACGCTGGTAGATCCTCTGCAACGCTGGTAGATCCTCTGCAACGCTGGTAGGTCCTCTGTAACGCTGGTAGGTCCTCTGTAACGCTGGTAGGTCCTCTGTAACGCTGGTAGGTCCTCTGTAACGCTGGTAGATCCTCTGTAACGCTGGTAGGTCCTCTGTAACGCTGGTAGATCCTCTGTAACGCTGGTAGATCCTCTGTAACGCTGGTAGACTCCTAGGTATTTACCTGAGCTTTGAGGGAAGTTAGGTGGCTCTTCAAGTTAGCTCAGTAATACTAGGGTTGACCTCTGGCTTCTCTGTTGGTTCCGCATAGACACACGTGTCCCGAGATTGTAGTCGGGCTTGTTGCTTTGCGGAGTTGCGAGTGTGTTTCTTCATACGACTAGCTTTTGCTGCTGAGTGTAAGTAGATGGTTTCTCACCAGGATGAATGTGTTGATAAGCTGGGCAGACAGCTCTTCTCCATCCTCTACTGTGCCAAAAGCTTCCAACTGTAGGAAAGCTGCAGGAGGAGAATGAGGATGCAGGCAGGGATCCGTCTGGACGCTCATTTTACAACAGCTTCGTATGTGAGTGCCGAGCGTCTCGTGGTCTGTCTCATCATTAGGCCTGGAAATTTTTCCAGAAAGGACTAGAGCCTGACTGGAGACATGTGCTCACCAGCATCGTCCCTCCTAACAGTGTGTTCAGTCACCATTCCTGTATTTCTGGTGAATGCAGGAGTATGTACTTCCGTTCGAAGCGTCTCTAAACCTGCTACAGCTGAAGATCTTCAGATCTTTGAATGACATCATGCTTATTAAGGAACTCTAGCACCTCACCATCTTCCTCTGACCCAGTTACTCTATTGCATTTGGAGTTTGGACATCAGACTGGTGTATGAAATCCTCCTGGCGGGCTCACCAGCTCAACACAAAGGTTATCTAAACTTGATTTGCTTGTGTGTGTGACCCAGGAGCATAAGCTCAGCTTTTTAACATGGACCAGTTTATGCTCCTGGGTCACACACACAAGCAAATCAAGTTTAGATAACCTTTGTGTTGAGCAAAATGTACAAGTAGGCATTGAAACTGCAACAACAAAATTATAAATGCCTGTTTGAGCTTAAGGTTAAAACACATTTTTGAGGCCTATTTCACACGCGTCAGTCTGTTTAGTCCTACCGCACTGTGGAGTCGGAGAAAGTGGCTCTGGGTCACCATCCAGCTAACGGGAGCTTCAGGTTCTCGTGAAGCTTTGGTCACGCTGTGGAGTCTGGGATGGGTTCAGCCGTCTGATGGGAGATGGCCCTGGGTGTCACACTCACACACACTTGAGTTCACTTTCTCAGGAAGTTAAATCAGGGGCTTTGTTCCACTGATATCCTTCAAAAATGTTACACTATAGCATGTAGCACAGCAACTCTCTGCCGTCTCTCTTCCTCTGTCTCTTCTATGCACTACAAAATCTTCACACAAGCTCCAGCTGATGGGCTGCACAAGATTAATCCTTCACAAGCCAAATGGACAACAGCACATCCAATGCAATACAATAATCATATTACAGCTTTAGGGCTGGACTACACATGCATGCTGTTCTACAGTGCCAGCAGTTCTGCCATTTTAACCTGGGCTTCCTCTGTAATACAGAGGGCTGAGTCAGTTGCTCTTCCTGCTTAAGTGGCACCATAAAATAGGTGGAGCAGGGCCTTGCTTGTTAAGTTTCCTGCCTGTGTTGTTCAGGATTTTAGCCAGTATCTAGGATTCTTCTGTCACACTATAATTATGAACCTGGGAGAGTGTTTCCTCGGAGATGTGACCAACCCCTGCATTTTTTTTCAAGCTGATGCTTTGACAAAATAAGGCTTCTTTTATCCTAGTGGTAATCTAGATTAATCTCACTGTAATCTTGGGATTAATCTGCTCATTTGAATTCTGCCGAAGGTCTGAAGCCCCGCCCCCCCCAAAATGATCCCAAGCCCCCCTAAATATACATAACTATTTTTAAATTATAATCCAA
>JBBPDB010023520.1:0-12235 GCA_037974465.1 Brachypetersius altus | reverse complement strand
GAGAGAGAGAGAGAGAGAGAGAGAGAGAGAGAGAGAGAGACAGAGAGAGAGAGAGAGAGAGACAGAGACAGAGAGAGGGGCATAGAGAGAGAGAGAGAGATAAAGACAAAGAGAGAGAGAGACAGTGAGAGGGGCAGAGAGAGAGAGAGAGATAGAGACAGAGAGAGAGACAAAGAGAGAGAGAGAGAGAAACAGAGAGAGAGAGAGACAGAGAGAGAGACAAAGCGAGAGAGAGGCAGAAAGAGAGAGAGAGACAGAGAGAGAGACAGAGATAGAGAGAGAGACAGAAAGAGAGTGAGACAGAGAGAGAAACACAGAGAGAGAGAGATAGAGAGAAAAAGAGCGTGAAACTAAGAGAGAAATATACATAGAGAGATGAAAAGAATGAGAGAGAGATATATTATTATGAGTTGTGTCGCACTGTGCTGTATCGTGTTACAATGTATCGTACTGTATTGTGTTGTAATGTATTGTATAATGATGCAGTGTCTTACTTCGAACTGCTTTGTGTTGTACTGCAGTGTGTGTTCGCTTTTGGTGTATTGTATTGTGTTCCACTGCATTGCTTTGAGTTCTATTCAGTTGTAATGAATTATATTGTGTTGTAATGTGTTGCATTGTGTTGCAATGTGTAATATTCTTTTGTATTCATGCCCTGATGGAAAATGCTGGCATCGCTGGTCTTATTCAGTAACAGCAGATAAAGGGACTCTTGTTCCAGTCGTGGTTCCAGTTGAGTCTGAGGTGATTAAGTGGTTTTGGCGCCGTAGCGCTCTGACACTGCAGACTTTCCCACTTGAGCCCGCAAAGGCGTTTCTAAAACCCAGCAGATGCCAGGGAGGATGTGAAAGGGATGAGTGCTGCATGGACTCATTGTCTCTAATTCAATTTTTCTCACACACCCGAACGCCCAGTTCCCATTTCTCTCTGCATTCCGTGAGTAAATCAGGAAGCTAAACAGGTCTTGGCCCAATTTGGCCTGAGGGTGAAGAATCTGGGAGCCTGAATGTCGCACCGTGGGCTCCTGCTGAAACGGTCTGCTTCATTTATCCCTGCAATCTGCTACCTAGCAACATTAATAAACCACGTTAAAGCCTAAACGCTGCTTTCTGGTTGAAAAAGCAGCAGTGAAAATCAGCCATAGGCTAAGAATGAATGACAGGTCTCCCGATCTAGCACCAGTGGGCATGTCCTTCAACCCAGAGTTTACAGATGAGAGAGGGGGGGGCGTAGTGGGCAGGATACTTGCCTCTGGACCAAGAGGTCATGGGTTCGAGTCCTACCCTCAGCACATCAAAATGGGTTCCTGAGCAAGACCCTTAACCCCGAGTTGCTCTGATAAAAGCCCTAAATGTTTTTCTGTTACAAATAAGGCGACCCGTACTCAAACCAAACCCATCACTGCATTCTGATGACGAGAGATGGACTAGGAAAAAGGCCATCGTTTTTTTTTTTTGTTGTCAAAATTCAATCATAACTGTCTGTTTGGGCTGGAGATACTGGAAATTTCAGTGGTAGTTTTCTATGACTGTCTGTCTTTAACTCTGTGAACCACAATATCACTAACTAGTGAACTGGACTGAACAATGTTGAGAAATAATAATAAAAAATAAAATAAAAATCAAGGTCCTCAATAAAAAAGTTAACGGAAAAAAAAGCCTCAATGTTGCACAAGGCCTAGAAATAAACTACGGTTTTGGGTCAACTTTCTGGTGCCACTACATCAGAAACTGAGATTCGCTGAGAAATCAAAGCGTGCTGCAGCTTCCCTGCATTGCGGTAAAGTTTAGGAACAGCGCAGTTCCTGTATACCTATAGAAAAGTGTTGGGCTTCCAGTTTCAGATGCCACACCTGATCTTTGCTAATACCGTAGGGCCTTTCACACACAATGAAATTAATACCACACTCTAAACAAAGGCTTTCTGATAAAGCACGCACAACAGCTTCCCATTGCTCCAGATAGCACATCTGCTAGTGTTTGTCTTCAGAGTTTATTATGATAGGCCAGGTTTGTGGGTGAAACCTGGTCAGGTGAGTGATAATGCTGAACCATGACTCTCTTTATGGCTCTGTGTTAAATCGAATCCACATATTATTGCTTTGATCTCGGAGAAGAAGTCGTGATCTTTATTCGGAACGGACAGCCATGTGATCCCCGAGCACCGATCAAAGCACATGCGGCTGCACGTGTGAGGCTTTAAACGTCATCATTTTCTTCATGCTTGCCAGGCCACACCTGGAAGCAGTGCTCACGTTACTGAGCTTCTCTGATTACAGGACTGTCTCACACCCAGCACAACAAACAAGCGTTACATTCCCCCCCCATTCACAGGTGCGGCAACTAATTAATGCCAAACGGAACCAATTCACTCACCATTCCATAGCTACATTAATGATTCAGGATTCATTACAAATGATTCCATTTCTACTAAGATTTTTTCCCAGTCATTACTATGAATTCTGCATCATCTACTATGTATTTACTATGAATTATTCACTGTCTACTATGAAGCATTCAGTATCTGTTATACATGATTTAGGATCCACCACAAACTATTCAGTAATTACTTTGAAGTTTTAATTAATATGAATTTTTCAATAATTACTATGAAGTATTCAGTAATTACAATGAAGTATTCAGTAATTACTAGAAATTATTCAATAATTACTATGAAGTATTCAGTAATTACAATGAAGTATTCAGTAATTACTACAAATTATTCAATAATTACTATGAAGTATTCAGTAATTACAATGAAGTATTCAGAAATTACTACAAATGATTCAATAATTACTATGAAGTATTCAGTAATTACAATTAATTATTCAGTAATTACTACAAATTATGAATTAATTTGAATTATTCAGTGTCTACTAGTAATGGTTTAGTATCTGTTTAGATTCTACTCTGAATTAATAAGTATTTACTATGAAGTACTCAGTAATTACTATAAATTCTTCAGTAATTACTATGAAGTATTCATTAATTACTATGAATTATTCATTAATTACTATAAATTCTTCAGTAATTACTATGAATTATGAATGGTCTATTACGGTTGCAGGCCCAATGCTTTGGACTCTGTTTGATTGTATTATGTCTTGTTTTATTTTATCTGATTTTATTTTTTAATAGTTTATATATGTGCTAAATGTAAAGCACTTTGGTCAACTGGGGTTGTTTTTAAAGTGCTATAGAAATAAAAATGTGCTTACTTACTAGTAATGGTTTAGTATCTGTTTAGATTCTACTATGAATTATTCAGAAACAGCTACAAATTATTCAGTATCTATTCAGTATTGATTATTTTGTGAATGTATTATTCTGTATCTACAATAAATAATTCAGTATATTCTATGGATGAAGGTATAAGTGCTTGGACCCACATACAGACCCTGACAGTTTAAACAAGGTTAATTCATTGAAGATGAAAGAAAACCAGAGATTCAAGTTTGAAATTTCAGTCAAAAGATCCATAAGCAAGAGAATCTGGCCCCGAACCTGTGTTCTCCTCACCAGCTCACGAAACAAATCTTGATACATTTACTGCTTTCTTGTATGTTTGTATTCATTCTGTTGTTACCTTTGCTAGCACAGGTGCCTAAGACCTTTGCACAGTTCTGTAATACATAAGTATTAGCGAGTAAAAGCTAAAAACATGCTGCTTTAACAGTGGAGTACAGTTACACAGAGGCGGTTAGCTTGTCATTATAATCTGTAATGATAATCCTGCTCTTATAAGTGAAGGTGATCCAGTTTCCTCCATAAGAGGAAGGAAAGGTAGAAAAGGAGAAGTCCAGCTGCTGATTCCACCAGTACAGAGAAGTGACTGCAGGCAGAATAAGACCATAAAAAGGGAAGTCAGAACCTCTTCGCTTTGTAATGTAAGCTTTGCTTGGCCCAAGCACGCACTCAGTTTACTGTTCTGTTGCTGCAAACATCCACTTTGATAATCAAATCCATCAGCAAAGGGGAAGCTTGATGATTGACTACTATTTATAGGGTTTCTGCTGAAGCAAAAGCTTTTAAAACCCACGTTAACTGCAGTCTTAGAGCCTTGTGCACTTAAGCAAAGCATTGAAAGGCCTAGAGTTTTCCTGATGAACTTTGAATAGTTCCAGTCCAGTCCCTGAACCTGACCACAACGTTCAGAGGAAAGGAGCAGATGATTCCAGACGATCAGGCGGTGATCAGTATACTGGTGGTGCTGAATGCTGAGTGGTTGGAACTCATTTATCCAGGCGTCTTGTGTCTTTAGACACTTTGATGGGATTTGTGCACCAAAAAACTGATTGAAAGCAAAATATAAGGAAATTACTTTTATATGTTCATACTTTGAATTTGCTTATATACACACATACGTGTGTTTATATTTGTGTATGTGTGTGTGTGTGTGTGTGTGTGTGTGTGAAAGTGTGTATGTCTGTGTGTGTGTGTAAGTGTGTATATCTGTGTGTGTGTGTGTGTGTGTGTGTAAGTATGTATGTCTGTGTGTGTGTGTAAGTGTGTATGTCTGTGTGTGTGTGAAAGTGAGTATGTCTGTGTGTGTAAGTGTAAGTGTGTATGTCTGTGTGTGTGTGTGTGTGTGTGTGTATGTATGTATGTTTGTGTCTGTGTGAAAGTGTGTGTTTGTGTGTGTGGGGGTAAAATCCATGTAAGCTGCTGAATCGAGGCTTTTATATGAATTGAGGATTTAAGAGTGTTAGTGTTCTCCAGTGATCCACTCATGGAACGTAAACCCCATAAAACTCAGCACGACTCCCCTGTTCCTCTGGTGACTCAGGGTATAAATATACACTTGATTTGTGTGTAATGTTATGAACTGTGTGTGTGTGTGTGTGTGTGTGTGTGTGTGCATGTGTGTTATAAATCTCCCCTCTAACATAGGAATAACTGCACATTTGTCCCTAGTGTAACTGTACTGTAACTGTAATGTAACTGTAGTGTAACTGTTGCGGAACCATAACTGCAGTATAACTGTGATGTAACAGTGGTGTAACCGTGGTGTAACTGTGGTATGACTTCTTGTAACTGGGGTGTAACTTTGGTGTAATTGTGATATGACTTCGGTGTAACTGTGGTGTAACTTTGGTGTAACTGTGGTATGACTTCGGTGTAACTGGGGTGTAACTTTGGTGTAACTGTGGTATGACTATGGGGTGATGGTGGCGTAGTGGGTAGGATACTTGCCTCTAGACCAAGAGGTCATGGGTTCGAATCCTACCTTCAGCACACCACCACTGGGTTCCTGAGCAAGACCCTTAACCCCAAGTTGCTCCAGGGAGACTGTCCCCTGTAGTTGGAATGGAAGTCGCTTTGGATAAAAGCGTCTGATAAATGCCGTAAATGTAAGACAGTCTGACAGGCATATAATAGTATTTTTGCATGAAAGAGGTGATTCAAAGCAAAATATAGAGAAATGATGGCTCGCTGATAGTCCCTCTCCCACTTTTAACAGGTGTTACCCAGTGTTGACACTCTTTAGTTTCTCTCCTAACTTTATTCTACCTCCTTTCATTCATTACTTCAACACTATTTGGCCTGGCACACCGGATTCCAACAGGGCCCTTAGCAACAAGGTCCACAAGGCCCACTCTTGTGAGAAAATGAATACACAGCAAATAAACAATGTATTTAGTTCATTAAAGTAATTTAACTTATAAAATATTGTTTTGTGGGGAGTCAGAAATAGAACTTTGCCACTGTGTTTCCAACTTCACAGCACGAGGAGAGCATCGCTCTCCTGGGATGCATATTATTCTGTATAATTTTTTATATTTTTTTATCCACAGGGGTTAAATTGGGATCTGTTATGTGGGGGAGGCCCTGTAGTTTCAGGGTTGCCATGGGTACATGCATGCGGAGGTGAAGCGAAATCTTTTGACGACGGGGGTGGGCATGCTCCATCCGCTCTTTCTCTATCTCTCTCACTCTCTCCCTCTTTCCCTCTCTTTCTCTCTCACATGCGGTCACGTAACATGTCCCAGGATATTGTTTGCCATAAACAATAAACAGGAAACGTGTTTTTGTAATTTTTTGAATGTACAAGGATTACAAAAGTGTAAAAATACATCCATTGTTGGAGATGTACAAGGCTAAGTGTCCCGTAATGACACTGAAGAGCCAAAAGAACATTGAGCCTTGGCCCATTTGAACACTGTTTATCTATTATCTAATGATTATCTTTTTGTCACTATTCAGTCATCCTTTCCGGCTGTATCTGGTTATATTTCAGGACTGTTTTGGACAAAATTGTATCGAGCTCGGGTTAGTTTCAACCTCAAAGTTTTACAGTATGTTTGGGGTCATATCAAGCTCGGAAAAAGATGTTGTTAGGCTTAGGTGGGGTTTGGAAACACAACTTGATGATTGGGTTGGGTCAGGCTTGGGCGGGACATTTTCAGGCTATATTTGGGTGTGGAATAAAAATTTTCTGGTTGGATTAAAACTGTAGTAAGGACAGACCTCTCAAGGACAGAGAAATTCTAATAATCCCAATATTGCAAAATGTAGAGTATGCGAATGAGGCCTCTAATCAGTGTATCTGTGTTTCACACCATTTGCTGCGATCATCCTAACCAGTCGTCATTTCTGTGGGTGTTTTGATGAAACACTGTTCTTATAATGCAAATAAAACTTTCAAGCAATGTTAGCTTTCTCTCAATGTTGTGGAAAGAAAAACTACCTTACTGTATGTCACTTGGAAGGTGGAGTGAGTCGAGGGCACTTAGCATATGAAAGGTTGAAGTTAGTGCAGTGCTGTCCTGGCAAGGAGAAGCTCAGGTCAAGACTTGCTCTCTCTCTCCTCACCAGCTGTCTAATTAAGTTCAAACAGCAGGGACGCCACTTTCACTTCAGGATCTTAACAGATGTCGGCTTCATCTAATGAAGCCTTACGCACCTGTCCTCCAAGCTGACCACTGCTGCCTCAACAAATCTAAGCCAGAAAGTGGGAATACCTCAAAGAACTGATGGAGAAAGCAGTAGTTCATGCTGTATTGTCTAATTGTTTGCCTGGACCTCAAAAAACGTAAACACAAATGTAAAAACGTTTAGGATTACACTGTTTGTATGTCTCAAACATACAAAACTACTGTTTTGTCATTTATATTGTATGGTGCTGGGTGCCTTATTTTTTGGATGTATATATTTTAGTCAAAAGCATTTTCAAAAGGTCTTTGTCCCCAAATTTGTGACGCCACCCTCAACCCATGAATGTGTGGCTTCTTGTACCAACCAGTCCAAGGTCAAGAAAATCTATGATGTTTTTCCTTCCTAGAACTGTGCAGCACCAATCCCTCCCAGTGCTGTCACAGTGCCCACTATTGACCTGCTTAAGGAAGAGATGCCCTTTGGACCACTGCCACTTACTGCAGCATCGCTGCTCTTTCAGTTCTACTCCTGACATTATGTTCTTCTCTGTGAGTTTAATTTCGGGATCCACTCTGGCTGAACCACACAGCACAGATAATCTCCAGTTTGGTTAGACTTCACGTTTTTCACCATCTCGCTACAACACACATATAAAATGGCAAACCAGTAGATAATTATTCTAAACAAACTCTTCTTGGAAACGCCGACTGGGATGTAAAATTAGGCTTTTCTGGTCAGATTGTAACATGTTGATAAAATCTGTCCAGGATACAATACAGATAAAAGGACACATGAAGTAGCCAGGGTTAGACTATAAAGGAGTGTTTTTAGCTCACATGTACACTACCGGGTAGACCTGGTATATTTGTTAGTTTTGCCTTTGTTGAACTCTGATTAATCATCAGGTGACTGAATATTGATTTATGAAGTCATATGTTCACAAAGCACGCATGAACGAATAGTGTCCAGTGTGTGGAAAATGATGATGTGGAAAATGAATGTAATCCATATAAAGAAGATTAGGTTTCACCTCGATTTAGCATTTAAAATAAGGTCCAATATACTGGTAAACCCCACAATGTTTTATTTTTGGTAAATTTAGCCACTAATTATATAGCATCCTATATATAGGATGCTCATCATCCATATACACACAAATCCCTCCATGAATCCACCATTTCATTCATCCACCCATCTAAACATCCATCCATCCACAAGTCCATCAATCATCCATCTATCCATCCATCTAACCATCCATCAGCTTATTTATTTACTTCATATATTTATTCATCTACCCATTTATCACCCATAAGTCCTTCAGCTCATCCATCAATCCATCCATCCATCCAACTTCCCATCAGTTTATCTGTCCAATCTTGTTCTCCTACTCATTGATCCACCCACTCACCCATCCATCCACACATTCATCCATCCATAAATACGTCCATTCATTCCTCCAGCCATCCTTTTATCCAGTCGTCCATAATTTCACAGTGACACGTTTTATTTTTTAAACTCTTCCACTTTCGAAGAGGGCAGGGCTCGCTGAAGGTTATGCGTATCCGACCTCTTGGGCCACACGCCTCTCCTCAGGTGACAAAATAACAAGCTGATTCCAATTATATCCCATAACAATCCGATGATTTGTTTGGATGCCGCAAGAAATCCCCCCACAGTGGTGAGCTAATCCAGCGAGTGTCAGGGTCCATCAGGTCTACGCCTGGGTAAAAGAGTGTGTGTGTGTGTGTGGCCCGGACTGGTCCTCGGGGACTGGTTACACTGTGGGCTCGTCTGTGTTTGTGGACAGTGGAGCTGTGAACCGGAGATTTTTGATTGCGGCCCAGCAGCCGCTACAGAGCCGCTACAGAGCCTCAGCTGCGCTGGTGGCCAACACTGAACCATATGCATGGTCAGCCTTCATCTCTGTGTTTACCCGATCCCTCTGGGGTTTATTGCTTTTGAGCCAGTTATTGTAGGTTAAAGCGTGCTTTCATGTAGCGTGCAATTCATTGACATTACCGTTCCATGAATTAAAGTAATACTGTAAATAATTTATACACTGTGTGTGTGCATATATACTTTTACATGTAATGTTGTTTCATTTAATGTCTGCTGCTATATGTATATACTGTATACATATATATATATATGTATATCTTATGCTTGTGTATAGTACTGTGAAAAAGGCTTAGGTTTCTATGCAAATTGTTTAAAGCCATTTTACTCAGTGTCTGATAAGTAATTGTCTTTCTAACAACAAAGTGAACATTGTAATGAACCCGAAACAAACAAGAAAGCAGTAAAAAGAATCAGGATTTGTTCATGTATTTGATACTGTGTGAGCTGGTGAGGAGAACACAGGTTCGGTTCCAGATTCCTCCTCGGTTCCTCCAGGCGTTGTTTGGATTTGTGAAACTCCATCAGCAGCTCCTGCTTTAATTTAATGGACAGATTGAGGTTTCTGATGGTAACTAAAAATGTTATTTGTATTCATTCTTTTTAGTTTTTAAATGTGAATTAAAGAAACATGTACTGAAGCTACAGAGTTAACAGGACTGCTTATATGTGTTTTTGGAGGAGGCAGAACAACTTTGCAGTTTCCTTATCGAACCCATTTCCCGGGGTTACCAGTTGCTCACCGCTGCAGCCGCTTTAACTGTGAAGCCGCCACTCTGCTGTGCTCAGTCTTGTCCTGAATCAAGGGCTCCGACATACAGTACATACGCAGAACATGCTGAGATATCGATTCAGCAGCGCATCAATGCGGCGTGAGGTCTAATCGCGATGGGGTTGCCATGGAAACTAGTTTTGGACATATCACTGCATCATGACAAATGACTCCTTCTCTGGCGCACTCTGACGGAGGACCTTCCGAACGAGAAGCGGTGCCTCGGTTTGTCCCTTTGAGTTACGTTCCCTGTCCTACACCTGGTGCCCTGACGGTCCCTCTTGATTATTGATGATAGTTGTCAGCCTGCGAAGAAGCCTCTAAAGGTTTCTCTTCTGAGCCTGGAGATGAAAGAACATGAGCAAATGTTTATTGCTTCCTCAAGAATGCATGGCATGGAACAATCAAGCATGTCAGGTGGTATCGCTAACCGTGAAAGACGCATGTGCATAGATAATCGAAGCCTCAAGCGTTTCCTACGGTGGCAACTAGATACTGAGATCACCATCTGAATCTCTAACTGAACCTCTAACTGAATCTATCTGAATCTCTGACTGACCCTCTATCTGAATCTCTGAATCTCTGAATCTCTATCTGAATTACCGTCTAGATCAAATAAGCATTTCAAACAACAGGATACTGAAATTGCTCACCTTCTGAATCACCATCTGAATCTCTAATTGGATGGCAAAAAAGACTAGAAGTATGTCAAAGGTAATTATTGCCATTTTGTTTAAGAGTGAACAAGAGATTTGGTTTCTTTGAAGTTCTGTAAACGCTGCATCATTTCTCTTATTTTGATGTTTCGTCATTTCCTTTAAAATGATGCTTTAAAGAACAATATTGTCAGCAGATCAGTTCAATACTTGCACCTATAAAAGAAAAAACCCGAGACACTGAATATTTTTGCACTTATTTTTTTTCCCCAGAGGGGTATATGCACAGACGTCACCGCGGGTAACTGAGCCGCCGTTTTAGACTGCAGACGTGGCAAAATATGCAGAAGGATCCCATAGCAACAGGGGCGCTGTGACGTCGCATCCGGGTGACATATGTCCACGGTGCGTTAACATAAGTTTGGCTGCAGAAGGCGCTCTGGGCGATGCCGAGGTTCAGAGAAGCTGCTTTCGGGAAAAGAACTGCGTGTTGTGCTCTTCAGCTGTGGTACAAGTCAGGAGTTCACCCTGAGCCTACACACACACACACACACACACATGCGCGCACACACGCAGCCCGCATGATGTGTAGGGTTTCCATGGTAATCTATTTTTAGCTCTGCTGAGGGAAGAAAAAAAGAAAAAAGAGAGAACGAAAGAAAGGGTGGGGGCAACTGTTAAAATATGCAGCAACGCCGTCTCCATCTCTGCCCTTGCCATCAGATTCAATTTTCGGCCTGCAAGACGAGAGGGGTGGGGGGGGTGTGGTGGGGGGGTGTTCTTGAATATCGTATTGGATTTGGATCTGAGATGGAAATAGCAAAGGAGGTTTGCTGCCTTTAAGGCGGACGGACCGAGCTCTGATCTCCCTGAGGCTCATTTCCATTCCGTTAGTGGTGTATGGAGCTCCGGCTTTTACAGTAATGAGGGAGCGCCGGGGCAGCACGGGTCCCAGGAGTGGTCAGACCCGAGCTTCCAAATCCTACAAGCTCACCTGATCTGCGGAGAAGACTGGAGATCTCTCTTTATCTCTCTTTTCACCAGAGCTGGCCTGAGATGACCTTTCTCTAACCGGCATCACATTACGTAATATCATTATACCTACAGCCTTTTCCCTCATAATGAACATACAGAGTTCATTCAGCAGACCTGTTTCTCAGGTTTTCTAGGCGCAAGTGTTGAAAAGTCCTGAAAGTACTGAAGTACTGAAAAGTTTTGTCATAGTTTTTAAGAACTGCTGACAATATTTCTCCTAATTTCCAAATACAATTACTGTTCTTTAAAGCATCATTAAAGGAAAGGAAACGAACTGACAAAACATCAGAATAAGAGAAATGATGCAGTGTTTACAGAACTTGAATAACTCAAAGAAAACAAATCTCTCGTTCTCTCTTAAACAAAACGGCAATAATAGTGTTTTACCATCCAACTGGTCACAGAATAAGATGTGATTCAGCTGATCACAAATCAGTACCTTATAAAGCAGAATGAGGTGTTTGGGTAGGAATTTGACACTGGCATGGAGTGGCTGTCACACATAGAGATGCTGATGTAGAAATAAACTGCAGTGCTCGGTTGCTCAAGCCGAGCTGCGTACGGCGCAGAAGGCCTCTTCCTATGAAGAGCAGCGACGGCCCCCTGAGGCTCTGAGCAGAGGAGCCATGCACGTGGGAAGTGATGCAGCATGTGGAGGGGATCAATGAGTACCAGAAGAGAGAGAGAGAGAGAGAGAGAGAGAGAGAGATAGACACAGAGAGATCCTTCCGCACAGAGGCACAATTAAAAGAGAATCTTTAATTAGGCTATTTTTAGCCGTCTGTGCTATTTGCAACCAGGGCATTCTTTCCTTATTGGTGGGATCGTTTGAAGCTTTCCCATTTTGCACAATTCCCTTTCTCTCTCTCCCTGTTTCCCTCTCTTTATCCCGTCTTCTGTCATTCTCTCTCTCTCTCTCTCTCTCTCTCTCTTTCTCTCTCTCTCTCTCTCTCTCTCTCTCCCTGTTTCCCTCTCTTTTTTATTTTTCTCTCTTTATCCCT
>JBBPDB010023500.1:0-12236 GCA_037974465.1 Brachypetersius altus | reverse complement strand
GAATTCTTAAGCACTGATGTACGTCGCTCTGGATAAGAGCGTCTGCTAAATGCCGTAAATGTAAATGTAAATGTGTTGATTCCCTTTGCAGCTGCTATAATGGTTCTGCTCCCCATGTTCCAGAACTATTTATCCAACATCAGTACCTTGTGGCTGAACACGATTAAATCCTCACAGCAACATTCAACCAGTAACGTCTTCCCAGAAGAGTGCAGCACCAAAGATAGGACAGATTTTATATTTTTGATTTCAGAAGAAAGTTATGTCTAAAAACTTGTAAACTCCGGTGATGGCCAATACAAATGACCAAAAGTCAACATACAATGTATGGACAAAAGTAAGGGGACGCCTGAGCATTACACCCACTGAGACTTCAATGACACTGCATTCAGATACATAGACTTTTTTATAATGGAATTGGTCCCCCTTTGCAGCCGCTGTAATGCTGGGAACTTGTTTTTCTATAGATAAAAATGTGAGTGGCAAATATCTATGGTTTTATATTTGATTTGATTACATTAAGATTTAAGTTGAGATTCACAAGAAATATTTGAACTGTAGTTGTGTAACTGTCAAAGGGAACACTGCTGTTAAAAAGCACCAACACAAACCAAATGTTATTGCACTTTTGCTAATATAGCAGTACCATACAAATAAAATTACACATTACAATACTTACACTACTTAACTAATTATTTAATTTAGCTTATGACAATGCAATCAATTGCAATTAATTGCAGAAAACCATGTGATTAATTGCGATAAAAAGAAACAAATTCTTGTAGCCCAGCATTAATTTTTACACATCAGCTTGAACCAGAAAGATGAGAAGAGTACAGAGAGGAGAGGAAGCTGCTTGTGATCTAAAGTGTACCAATCCCACTGGACGATGGGAATGCTGACCAAAGCAGCAAGATGAAGTGATTCTGAAGTATACATTATGCACTCACATTCAGCCAAATGCTTCAGAACTAATTGGATGACACTTCAGTGTAGGTGGACAATGAACCAAAGCCTTTTGCAAAAGAAGTGTAATGTTCTGCAGTGGCCAAGACAGTCATTGACTCCTGAAGGCAATTCATTTAAATACTTTACATTTACATTTATGGCATTTAGCAGACACTTTTATCCAAATCGACTACCATTACCTAACTACAGGGGGCAGTCCCTCTCTCTGGAGCAACTTATGGTTAAGGGTCTTGCTTAGGGACCCAGTGGTGGTCTGCTGGACGTAGGATTCGAACCCATGACCTCTTGGTCCAGAGGCAAGTATCCTACCCACTTTAATCCTACTTTAATATACTACTTTAAAATACTTAAAATTCCAAAACAAAGACATCTGATTTACTATTCCTTTAGGTTGCAGACTACTATATAGACAAATGTATTAGGACACCTGACCATTACACCAACAGAGACTTTAATGATAATGCGTTCAAATACACAGACTTTAATACAGAGTTTGTTGCCCCTTTGCAGCTATAACAGCTCTTCTTGGAAAGCTGTCCACAAGATTTTGGAGTTTCTGTTTGAATTTGTGGTTATTCTGTACAGCATTTATGAGGTCAGGCACTAATGTTGGATGAGAAATAGTGTTGCTTTCGTCAACGAAAATTATGACTAAATATCGTTGTCAGCGAACATTTATCACGTGACAAAACGAGACGTTTAATCTCGCGTTTAATCGCGTTTCTCTCTGTTTCTATTGTGAAATAGGTATAATTAACAGAAAATTTCGTTTTTGGCTATTCTACTAGGTACTTATACTATATTGACTGGGTTAAATAGAATTGCACCGCTAAAAAAAAGAAACTAAAATACAACTTTCATTCACTAAAACAACAAAGTTCTCATTGACTAAAACTAGATGAAAATAGTCATGAATAATTCGGACTAAAATAAGACTAAAATGCTCAGATTTTTAGTCGACTGAAACTTGACTAGACTAAAAAGAGGATGGACGTGACTAAGAAAAATAAAAACTAAAATGACAGTTTGACACAAAGACTAGACTAACACTAAAATGAAGACAGGCCGCCAACAGCAACAGTAACGAGACGCTCTGGTACACAATCTTCGTTCCAGTTCATTCCAAAGGTGTTGGATGAGGTTGAGGTCAGGACACACTAAACTCATCCAACCATGTCTTTATGGGCTTTGCTTTGTCCACTGGGGCACAGTCGTGCTCAGGGGTTGACTGGGACAAATAAAACAGCCCTGACATTTTGGAGTGGAACAGCCCCCCACATGCACACCACCCATCTTTGTGCTCCCATGAATGAGCATACCAAGCATACCAGCAGAAGTAGTACTGTATTCAGCAAAGTAGTATGCAATAAATTGTAAATAAACTTAACCAGTGAAAAATTATGTAGCTGAATCTTTTAATGAATTATCAGTTTAGGACTGATAATGATGACAAACAGGTACATAATTTGCGTTTTTTGAGAAAATATATTTTATTTAAATGAGAAGAGTCTAGATAGATAGATCTTTAGAGGTGCATAGAGCTAGTTTATACAGTCAGCTTCTAACACTAAGAAATGCTACAGTGAAACAGGATGTTCTGACGATTCATGCTACCATGTGGAAAAATGCTCCCTTGAGTGTCCAGAGGTAGCACAGATTATGGGCGTGGCACTGAATCCTAAGACTGTGGAACTGCACATGCGCAGAGACGCACAGCAGCACATCTTGATGGGTAGCATGTTTCAACAAAAAACCAAACCTGGCTAAAGACACGTGATGCGATTAATACGTGTTTTTAATGTCCTGTGATTAATTGATTGATTGAAATGAACACTTTTTAGATACTTCATGGCAATTTGGCACATTTGGCAGTGCCTGTCTGAAGTGTTTGAAGATATGATTGGGCCGGACACCTGTCAATGTTTCAGGAAATAAACTCCTGCTGACAGTTTTTGGTGAATGTATCACACAGGCACAGGGACCAAAGAGAAAGGGGGTGGTGTTTAAAAAATTATATATATGTACACACATGGTAAACCCCCACTTTAACGTGGCTCAGAAGTCACTGTTTCAGTCCATTTTTTTGAGAATGAACTAATTGGCCACTGAAACCCTGCACTAATGCACAAGCTGCACATATCCTCCACATTTTGTTTTTGCTTTTTTGATGTCTGGGCCTCCTCCACCACGCCCCCTTGTCCTTGTGCTGGGTTGCTAAGCACCGTGCCTAAACATAAGCAACACAGCAGGCTGGCAATATGTAATTTTAGTGCTAAATTAAGAAAATATAATTTACTGATTTTGTAACATAAATATTAACATAAATACAGCTATAGCATCATTTAAAAAATAACCATACATGTTTTGGTACTGTGGAGAGAAACACAAAGAAAACCATATTGGGATGGTGAAATATGCTGTACTCAATCCAAGATGCTGCTGATTGGAAGTCCAGAACTTCCCCAGTGGTGTCTGAAGTGTTCTCTTTTTCGTTTTGTTCTTCTTAAAAGCCCTGTATTTTTATTACTGTAAATTCAGTTGATTTATGACTGCGGTTACCCTGCTTTAGTATGCACTGTTCTCTATCGTATGATAGAAAACAACAGTGCATACTAAAGAAAACGCCTTGTGCATGAATTACATTACAGTTTAAACAGGGGTAACAGGTATTTACATTCTAGCACTGTGGGAGTTACACTGTGCAGTACGAATATGGATTTACCTTTCAGGGTGATGTATAAAGCAGAGTTTAAAATTAAATTAAAGAGTTTTGGGTACAGATTTGGGGAAACATTTAATGGACATTTTTACCACATCACATCTGTGTATACAACCATAGCAAAAATGTGACGTTTCCTTTTTTCTGTTCACTGTACGACATGTAAAATGCACAGGTTGTTCTTTTATGAACTATTGCAGTGTGAGCAGTGTATAAAATAAGAAAAGCCTCCATATATGCAATATGTGCAGTAGTGTTTGTATAGCAGCTATTCTGTGCTGAATTCCAGCAGCTTCACTCCTGATGGGATGAAAGAGAGCTCACACATGCGCGCAGTATGGGTATAATAAATATGTATTTTTTTTACATTTTTCTGTTTGAAATTCTAAATCAAGAGTGGTCAATAGTGTAAAACAATATTGACATGCACATTTTCCACAGACACATTCTCACAATAAAAGCAGTTACCAGAAGAAATGATGCGCTGTTTTTTCCATGGCTGTGTACATAAATTGGTTCCAAATTTCTTCTGCCTTTGTATTTCTTCTTTAAAGCCGGTCACCAGCTTTAGGCTTCTAGGCAAACTAGGAGTCTGACCTACAAAAACTTGCATATAATTACCACTTCAGTGGATTTTAAAATGTGTTTTTGAGCAAACTGACTGCCCAGACAGCTTTTTCAATAGGTTTCTAAGGTCTAAAAGGTTTTAACAGGTTCCTTACATTTTATCAGTGTCACCCAGGTTGGACTTGAACTGTCTCATCATTGTCCATAAAGCAAACCACAGACCTTTCAAATCTACACACAATTTCTTATTGTAATAGCACTACAGCACTAATTAAGAGGCATAAACAATGTGCATTTCATAACATGAGCTCACCCAAGCATCTTCATGGTCTGTAATCTGAAGCAGTTCTACACCTTGACCAGAGGGTGGCAGCACATATTTTTGTAACCCAATGTGATTACTTTTATAGTTAACGGTCCATCCTGAAAACAATACAAAAATACAAACCACTGGAATACAGAATTCATGCAGCAGACAAATCAAAAATTAAACCGATCACCATCTTAGTTCGTCTACAAGCTTTATTCATACTGGTTTAAGTTTCACAATGTACTCCACAGATAGCCACCAGCAGATAATTCAAAACTTTATGAAATATAATTTACAATGACCTGCATGGCAAACAGTGCTTGTTTTTTTTTTTTGTTGTTGAAGTTAATATTAAGAGCTTTGTACCGTTTAACATTTTCACTCCACGACAGAGACAGCAAGATGTGTAAACGATTTTGCTTCGACACTGAAGGCAGCTTCAAGCAATGCAAGTGACAAAACACAGCAAACGATCATTTGGTTTTTGGGGTTTTCCCTAGTCATTCATTCGATTTGACTTAAAACGGTAAAAAGAAATCTTGGAGCAATGATGTAACAGATCCCTTCCATAAAGCACACAAATATAAATGCCCAATTCAATCACATCAGCCACTGTGGAAACCAGGAAGCCGGACAAGTGACTTGAATCTCACACTCCACAACCACACCACAGTATCAGCACCAGCAGTTCTATGAAACCAAATACAAAAAAAGCTGAAAACATGACTGATGTAACTCTTTATCTTTTAGTTATATATGTTTAAAGGAGAAAAGAAGGCCTTACCAAACAAATGTTTAAAAGTCTATTCCACTGTCTCTTGATGAGCATCACAATAACCTCAAATTACATTCCCTAAAACTGGTAACTGGCAAAATAAATGAGAACTGGGAGTAGTCATTTAACTAGTGAGATTGGAAACGTGTGTGTGTGTGTGTATGTGTGCATGTTCAGTGTCTAAGGCCTTATTCTGAAATCTCACTGTTTAAACTGTCCTTCTTAAACCTGTGGTTTTCGATCCTGGTACTGGAGTATCACTGCCCTGTATGATATGTTCTTCCTACTCGCAAACGCACTTCAACTCAGGAAGAACCTGTTAATAAATTCATCAGTTGCATCAGGTCGTTTAGGGCAGTGGTACTCCATAGCCAGGACTGAGAACAACTGATCTAAACCAGTCTTTTCCAACCTTGAGCCTGGAGCCCCTATGCCCTGCATGTTTATGTCTTTTTGTGCTTCATCACACACACACGCACACTTATCAGCCTAGAAAAGGCTAAGTAATGAGCTGATTAGCTGGATCAGGTATAAAAAAAAAAGGGAAAACACAAAAAAGATGCAGTGCAGAGGGACTCCAGGACCAGGGTTTGGAACCTATGCTCTTAACCTTTCAACTCCTCCTGAAAACACTCTTGATTCCTTCGAGCACTCTCCTCTCGCTCCCTCACTCTAATCTTCTTGCGGCTCTTCATTCAGCTTTAGGTTTCGCTCCAGGGATCTTAGCCTGGATCCTACAATGAAAAGTGAACATTTGTGTTATTCATTTTACACTAAAGCACCCCCACTACACACACACAAAGATGGGTCTAATAAAGTGAGCATGACAGAGCAGTGACAGCTCAGACACACACAGAGCTTACTTTTTCATCACATCTTTAATTTGATTGTTCACCAGTCCATAGTAATGGTCAATCTGCACCTATGAAACAGAAAGCACAGGACAACCGATGTATTTATATGGATATAATAGATTTTTAAAAAGTGCTGCCTCAAAATTCCCACACAAAAGGACATGAATAATATTTAAATACCATCTGAAAAATGTTTCTGAAGCAGTGTCAGAAGTGTTGCTCACAGTAAGCTGTACAACAGCTTAATAAGAATGGTGAAAAGGCTGCCTGTCATTTTAAAAAGATTTAAAAATAAACAAAAACAGAGACATTCTAGTATTTGTTCATTACATTAGAATCTGTATTCAATATTTTTCCAGCTACAAAATTTGCTGAAACATTATGGCAGGAAAGAAAAAAAAAATCTAGTATCTAGTAAAACGGGGGCCAAGCTATTTGTGGCAGGTTGTTGTTGCCATGGCAACTTGATTTGATCGTGTTAAAAGCATAACTGTAATTGCTAATGTCAAGTTGGGATTTTTTTTCACTTGACCAAAGATTGTGTGGAAACAAGACATGTCCTCTACTTCGCCGTCAGTTTCCATGGGGTGTGATGAACAAACGCTTAGACCGGCACTCTTGTGATCTCTCAAAAATAAAACCATACAAACGCTTCGAAAGTTAGAAGGAAAAGCATCGCCACTTCTCAATTGGCTGTGACAGACAAACGGCTTTGTAAATCGAAAAGCCAGCACATACGTTTTGTGAGGCTTGGTCCTCAAAACTGAAATCAGGAATCCAACAGTACCTCATTTTTGAAAATCTAAGACACGGTTTAATAGTTACACGCCTAAAAGTGCCTCCTGGCACTAGATGTTAACTGAGCTTGGCCTTCACTACTGCTTTTCATGATCAAATCTGTAACAAAATATAATAAACAAAACTTCCTACAAAAACATAAGTGATAAAATGATCATTCTAATGTGTTAAACCCTCACTGTACATAGCTGTATTTGAGAGGCTCCAGTAACTGCTTTTATAGCATCATGCAAGTAACCAAGCTGACTTAGGACTGTTGCCACTTACTGCATATATTTTATATTAAAGGAAGAAATATTTTTAAGATAGTTACATTTTCTTTTTATAGGGGAACTGACAAGTTTTTGTTCAAAAACACTAAGCAATACTTGGATCCTGTAAAATGTGATGGCTAAATGACTTGTAAAATGCCAGGCCTTTAATGAATATCAGCCATTTCATTTGCATGCAACTTACCTGGTGCTTCTCGTAGACTACTGGCCAGGTGAATGCTGTAACAAAAGCTAAATAAAGAAAAAGGTTAGTTAGAAATTTTCATTCTTTTTGAATAAAACTTAACTGAAGCCAGGTTATTAACAGGCTAAAATTACAATTTTAAAGCTTTTCTTACTGCAGTATTAGCCACTGCTGCAGAACACTTTAACAAAAGAAAGAACACATTCATATGTTGGTTGTTGACTTCTACCCAGCTTCGAGACAATAATTTCACAGAACCTGCTGGGATTTAATACCTCAGGTGGGAGGGGAACTTGGCAAGCTCAGCCTTCATACACATGCAAAATGCAGCATATTATTCAAAACAAACTCAAAACGTATCTGTACTAGTTATGTTTCTCCATTAATCATTTTCTTTCCTTTGTCACTGGTCTATTAATCTCAGGAGTGTGCTCGTTACACAGATCACAGTCTTATTCTCCTGCATATCTATTGATGGCCAAGTTGCGTACTGTTGTTTAACTGTACTGCATGGTCTATGTCTTGCTGACTTGTTCTGACAATGTTCTGTGTGGTCCTGTAAACACAGGCTCTGTGTGATTGTTTCACTGAGGCCCTGGAGAACACGGTCCGATCTATTGTATTTTGTGATCTGCAACACCTTCCATATTCACCATTTAGAACCTGCTAGAGTTCTATCATTACTATGCACACCAAAACTCCTGAGTTGACTGGAGAATTTCAAATCAGTTCCTTAAAACCAATCTACTAACTGATCTGTGTCAATTTCACCATTAATTTCCTGTTAAAACCCGCAGTTTTAAACATGCACACAAATATCTAAGACTGACTGGCTGGCTGCAACACAGCAATACATAACATAGTAAAGCTGACGAAAACCACACAAATAAGACCAGCTTTAACTGTTTGCCTGCTCTCTTTTTTAGCGTAAGGAAAATCAATCGATCATTTCTGCCCTCAAAAAATCTGCCAAAAGTTTCTAAAAATACAAAACGCATTTTTACTTTTAATCACGGTATCAAAAATGGAGCTGTTTAAAGAGTTTTGATTTGTGGAGGAAACAACTACTTACCGATAATAACAAGCGTGAGGCCGTTGAAAAAAGCACCAATGTATGTAAGGATCCACAGCAACAACGCAAACTATGGAAAGACAAATGCATGTAAAGCATAAATAAACAGCAGATACGATTTTATTAGATTTCTGAAAACTGCAATTTAAAAGAACAAGAGTTCTGCCCATGACTAATGATTATTTTATGAACAGCCAATTACTATTAAAAAATGATTACAGTTTTTATTACAGAAGCATATATAGTGGCATGTTGTAGTTTAGATTAGTATTAAATGTATTATATATATTTTTTCCTTTTAATGTTTGAAACTGGGACATTGGAATCTTAGTGAGGAGACTGAGCGATCTGAACATACACACACACACACACACACACACACATACGCCTTTACCAAATGGACCCGTCACTCACTGTGAGCAGGGTGGAATTTTGGGCAGAGAGAAAGGCCAGTGTGAGCGTGTGTAACTCTACGCTGTCTTCCACAGCACCTTAAACGGCCGCCTCTCTCGCCATGTTTGGAGCCAGGCCGAGAAAAGGCTTGCCCGAGAGCGCGCACACACACACACACACTCTCAGCAGGGGCTTCCATTACATAGAAACATTCAGTACGAACAGAATGTTACACTGTCTTACACACCTTTACACAGACTTTTACAGTTTTCAGAAATAACACTGACCTTTACAGTAAGGGGATTATTTTCTTAACTTCTAAGTTTTATTTAACAAGCTTTATATGACCCAAGAACAACCAGGTGGCAAAACGATTACACTGAATATGCACAAGGGAACTCATCTTAAACACAAAGAATAAAGTAGAGCAAAGAAAGTCATTTCCCTGACGCAAACAGATTTGCAAGTTCTGTCCCACTGGCACAGTCTTCATTTAAAATGTCTTTGCGCTTATGGATCTGTGTGAAAACACTCCATTTAACATAAGTTCAACACTCCCCCACTCTCAGACAGAGGCGTTTCAAATACACATTGTAGTTAATTAAAAAATGTTAGACATAGTTAACCATTTAGATCCGGTTTTAGTGAACCTGCAAATTAATCATGCTTTGATTCATTCAGAACGGAAACTCCAGACTTCACTTACAACAACTCTTACCATAGGCAACACCATAATCATCCTTACACATAACTCAAATTAGCTTTTAATGATCACACAGGCTACAGGTGCTGAAGTCTAAATAGTGTTTGTTTTATTTGTGTATTAGCACTCAAACGGATGTTAACTTGCCTATTTACCCAGTTCTTGTGGGACGGCGCTGATACTGCACCCCCTAAGATTAGCTTGCAGCTTGAACAGGACACAAAGTTATTTATTTTGTAGATACTTTTGTGTTATTACCTTTGCATCTCATTTACTGGGCAGCAGCCTAGTAGTTTGAAAATTTTAATTCTTGTGACCATGTCTCTGCACAAAACTTGTGGAACATTAAGGAACATTTACGACCATAAACAAGTCATTTTCACATTGCTTTGTGGTCTGGGTCACAGCACACTCGTGGGGCCAGATAAAATGTTTGAAGTGTCTGGAGGGTTTTCCCAGCTACATTTGGTTTTTGCATTGTTTCCTTGTTTAGTAGGCAAAAAGTTTGCATGTTTTAAAGCTTTCATTTTTGTTAATAGGCTGTGATATGGTTAGCCGTTTAGTTGTACAGCTGTTAAGTACTGAGTACATATAAAACCAGACATGCAAATGCCTCCTTGCCTGAAGCAGGTATGCATACTCAATGTTTCGCACACTCAGCATTTTCTAATGTTTGTGTACACATCCCTCTGGAAGCCCCACAAAAATTCTAAAACAGGTCCCGGTCCGCCTACTGACCTTAAGAGAGTCCACCAGGTCTTCCACTAGAAAGATACGCCGCAGCTCTTTCACAGCGCAGTTGAAGCGTGCCAGGGCCAGTTCATTGTATTTATGCACAATGTCCGACGAAATACTGATGTCCTGCTCCAAATACATCCTGCAAGACAGAAAAATCACCACTTTCAACCTTAACCACAGCCAGGCCCTGTTCGCCTTCAAAACGGTATTTATACAGGCGTGAAGTATATATATATTTTTTTAATTTAAAGGTGGGTGGGTGTGTGTGTGTGTGTCTCACTTGAACGGGTGCCCATCCTCAGATTTCTGCACGGCCTGGACGATGCCTTTGTATATCCTGAAGCAGATGGTGACGGAGAGCAGTGCGAGAGAGATGTATGCCACCACACTAATGATGCTACAGACACTCAGGGAGAGCAGCAGGAACAGACTGGCACCGAAACACACTCCAGTCCGCTGTAGGTCACGCCAGTACACCAACTCTAACACTGAATATACACAAACAGGAGTGATGTGCAATTAAAACACTGCAGTCAAAATGCAACAAACTGCAATTCATTTACACACTTGTTCATTTAATTCTGATAAGGAAACAGGAATCCACAGCGGAGCATACATTCAAAAATGCATTCTCTCTTACACAGGAACTAGTTAAACTGAGCACCAGCTATAAGAAACAAAATCACCATAGACATTTACTCCAAATATACATCTGGCATGATAAAAATGTGACCTTGACCTCTGGAAGAAAATACAGAGCCAGTCACCACCCTAATGTGACTCTGTGCTGTGTTAATAAATGAAGATATAAGCATCACAATAGGATTTCACACAGCTTCAAAAATAATCTCCAGGCAAACAAAAACATTGACATAACTAGAACTAATAGCCCCAGATAATGACTTAAGTATGCTGCTGGATACCAAATCTAGGTAGCCTGCAGATTGGGGCGAGTAAGTGTCTGTGTCTGTCCTGAAAGAGATATAGATTTGCTTCTGTTGAAAATCCACCAACACCCAGTAGAACCCCAGAGAAGTCACAGCATCAGACAAAATAAATTTAAAAAAACATTAACCATGTTCAATGAAAATAATACTGCAGGAAATCACTTCTAAATCTAACAATCTGCAGGTTCAGAACCCAATATGTTCCTAAAGGTCAGCTAGACACTTCAGTCCTCTTCTAAAATTACTGCTGCTGCTGTCCCAGTTCCTTATTTCAGGCCAGGTTCGGTGTGGTTAGGGTTTTTCTTCCTGCTAAACCTGCTCTAGATTCTTCAGCTCTTCTCCTTTCCCCCGGTGTGTTTAAAGCTGTGTTTTTTGTGTCTATGTTTGAGAGAAGTTCAACTCCGTGTCCTGACCCTCAGACCAACCGAGGGCCAGACACCACCAACACGCCAGAAAACGAGAAAAAGCATGGAAAGCCATTATTTCTCTCACACGCATTTCCTCCTAACTAATTAACACATCTAAGCCCCCTGAGACAAGTCGAGTCTGGACGAATAAAGACTGTTAAAGCCTGTTTAATCCCCTCACCGTGGCTGGAGTCCATTTCGCTCTGCAGGCCGAGACCCAACTGAAAAAGAACCGACCGTGCCTCTCAACCTGTCATAATAAAAGTCCTCCAGGAAAGGGAAGCACTTTTAAGGAATGCATTTCCCTTAAAAGTGCTTCTAAAATTTCTGACTTTTAGAAGCACTTTTAAGGGAAATGCATTCCTTAAAAGTGCTTCCCTTTCCTGGAGGACATTTACATCATAATATTAATGGTACAACATGTTCATTTTTGGGTGCATTATTACTATTTCTGTACAATTCTATCAAGCAACTGGGGTTACTCCAATGTAACTGTATATATGTCTATGGTGTGTTTGTGTGCATAGA
>JBBPDB010023491.1:0-12236 GCA_037974465.1 Brachypetersius altus | reverse complement strand
TGTGTGTGTGTGTGTTTGTGTGTGTGTAGATAGACATATAGACAGACAGATAAAGGTTCTGAAGGTGGCTCCTGGTTCTGAATGTGGCGTCCGGTTCTGAGGGTGGCTCCTGGTTCTGAGGGTGGCGTCTGGTTCTGAAGGTGGCTCCTGGTTCTGAGGGTGGCTCCTGGTTCTGAGGGTGCCTCCTGGTTCTGTGGGTGGCTCCTGGTTCTGAAGGTGGCTCCTGGTTCTGAGGGTGGCTCCTGGTTCTGAAGGTGGTTCCTGGTTCTGAGGGTGGCGTCTGGATCTGACGGTGGCTTCTGGTTCTGAGGGTGGCGTCTGGATCTGACGGTGGCTCCTGGTTCTGAGGGTGGCTCTTGGTTCTGAAGGTGGCTCCTGGTTCTGACG
This sequence comes from Brachypetersius altus, assembly GCA_037974465.1. Lineage (NCBI taxonomy): Eukaryota > Metazoa > Chordata > Actinopteri > Characiformes > Alestidae > Brachypetersius > Brachypetersius altus. The sequence continues at coordinate 11,849 of JBBPDB010023491.1, read as the reverse complement.
GTGGCTCCTGGTTCTGAAGGTGGCGTTTGGTTCTGAGGGTGGCTCCTGGTTCTGAAGGTGGATTCTGGTTCTGAAGGTGGATTCTGGTTCTGAGGGTGGCTCCTGGTTCTGAAGGTGGATTCTGGTTCTGAAGGTGGATTCTGGTTCTGAGGGTGGCTCTTGGTTCTGACGGTGGCTCCTGGTTCTGACGGTGGCTCCTGGTTCTGAAGGTGTTTAATTTAGAGGGTGGCTCCTGGTTCTGAGGGTGGCTCCTGGTTCTGAAGGTGTTTGATTTAGAGGATGGCTCTTGGTTCTGAGGGTGGCAACTGGTTCTGAAGGTGGCGTTTGGTTCTGAGGGTGGCTTCTGGTTCTGAAGGAGGCTCCTTGTTGTGAAGGTGGCTCCTGGTTCTGAAGGTGTTTGATTTAGAGGGTGGCTCCTGGTTTTGAAGGTGGCATCTGGTTCTGAGGGTGGATTCTGGTTCTGAAGGTGGATTCTGGTTCTGAGGCTACTTCTGGTTCTGAAGGTGGCTTCTGGTTCTGAAGGTGGCTCCTGGTTGTGAAGGTAGCTCCTGGTTCTGAAGGTGGCTCCTGGTTCTGAAGGTGTTTGATTTAGAGGGTGGCTCCTGGTTCTGAAGGTGTTTGATTTAGAGGGAGGGTTCGGATCTCCCAGTGCTTTTCTACTTGCCACGTTTCCCAGGAACTTCTTTTAAAGTTAAAACAGCCGTTTTCTTTCCTTCACAGTCGCGGATGCTTTACCAGCCGCGCCTCTTGCGCGCGAGTGTTCAGCGCGAGAGATAAACACGGCGGCGCTTTGAGGGGAGCAGTGTGTGAAGACTCATAAAGACGCTCCCTCTGTCTCTGCCTCGTCTTTTGATGGACGGCTCCTCCACGTCTCAGTCAGAGTCGAAAAACTCCTTATCAGAACCGTCGCTTCTCCCAAATTACTGAGAATAAAAAACAACACCTGCAAGTTCATCCACTTTTCTCTCTCTGTCTCTCTCTCTGTCTCTCTCTCTGTCTGTCTGTCTCTCTCTTTTTCTATCTCTCTCTTTCTCTCTCTCTCTCTCTCTCTCTCTCTCTGTCTCTCTCTCTCTCTTTCTCTCTCTCTCTCTCTCTCTCTCTCTCTCTTCCTCTGTCTCTCTCTCGCTGTCTCCCTCTCTCTCTCTCTCTCTCTCTCTGTCTTTGTATCTCTCTCTGTCTCTCTCTCTCTCTCTCTCTCTCTCTCTCTCTCTTTTCTCTCTCTCTTCTCTCTCTCTCACACACACACACATACACACATAAATGCTGCCCTTTTTAATTTTGTGTATTCTGTACAATAGACTAAATATAAATGGCCTATTTTTCCAGGAGCTTCCGTCTCCCCCGCCAACCACGTACGTCCAATGTCTTCAAACACACACGTACACACACACACACACACACACGTACACAGTAGAATCTGGTGCGGGTGTGATCTCGTGTCCCGGCAGGTCGAGGTGCTGCGGGCGCTTTTCGTTCAATTACGGCGTGTTGTTGTTGTTATTGTCCCACTAATAATAGAGAACCTCCGTCTTCCCTGTCACCAGAACAGCCATCAATACTGGCCTCCCCTCATCTCCACGCCAGCTATAAGCCACACTATTACAGAGAGAGGGGCGAGCCACCTCCATTCAGACAGCAGAGAGAGAGAGAGAGCGAGAGAGAGAGGAGAGAGAGAGAGAGGAGAGATGAATGGAGAGCCCGGGGTGGTGACGAAAGAGAGAAGGATGAGATGCCAAGGAATGTGTGTGTGCGCATGAGTGAGCATGTGTGTGCTAGTGTGTGTGTTGGTGTGTTTTCAGTTCTATTAAACAGAACCTTCTGGATTCGGCGCCGGTTCTGGAGAAGCAGGAAGTTTCCTGATGTTCAGTTTAAACGTTCAGTTTGACCCAGAATTGAAAGGTAATTAAACTGATTTAAAGAGGAGCGGAATGTTTACCAGCAAACAACATTTACCACCAGATTCTGGGGAAGGTTCCGGGAGGCAGGTGGAGGGTCAGAGGGGCTGGTGGAGGTTCCTGGAGGCGGTTGGAGGGTCCTGGGTGGGCGGATGGAGGGTCCGAGGGGCGGGTGGATGTTCCAGGAGGCGGGTGGAGGGTCCTGGGGGGCTGGTGGAGGGTCTGGGCGTCTGGTGGAGGTCCTGGGTGGCTGGTGGGGGTAAGGGGCCGCGCTGCCAGGCCGCCGGTGTAGACGGTTAAAGCGGTCAGGTGTGCAGCAGATGGAGAGAATATTGAGAGCCACTGACTGATCCGAGGTCAGCATCACTGAGGATTATGTACTGTTGACTCCTGGAAGAGATTAAGCCTAGAACTGGACTAAACAGATTTCCGGCCGCAGTGTCAGCTGTCAGAGGCTTAATCTGTGAGTGTCAAAGTTCGGCCCGTGGTTCTGCGCCGATGATCTGCTGGAGAACCACAGCATCACTCCCATCGCCATGACAACACACCACACCAGGCATTCACTCAGTGCGGTTCCAGGGTGAAGGACGTGTGATCTGGGACCGTCCAATGGTTTAACCGACTCAGGACTCTCACTGGGTCCCATATCCCACACCTGCTCAGTCCAATGGTATGAAAAGTTTATTCAGCTGCGTTTGATAATAAACTGAGATTTGATTGGTTTTCTGCGAGTGTTGTCCTCGTATCACGGCCAATTAAAATCATCACAAACTCCGCCTTGATTTCTGAGCCCTCTGAGCTCTGCTTGGCAACTGTTGCTATCTACCCACCCAGAGCCAAAATCCGCCGAGCCGCTACTTTTAATACGACTAAAGAAAAATAAGGTGAGACACAAAGTCCTCTGAGGTGAGGCACAAAGTCCTCTGAGGTGAGGCACAAAGTCCTCTGAGGTGAGGCACAAAGTCCTCTGAGGTGAGACAGGCACGGCCTGCAGACGGCTGCAGTCTCAGTGAGCAGGTTTAGGGTTTTAGGTTTGTGTTGTTTTTCTCAGGCGTCTGATTTGAGCTCAAGAATGTTTTCGTCTTTGGGCAAAAGTTACAAACAGACGCAGTTACGGGTTTCTCTGAATCCTGTATTCTGTTTGATCTGAAAGTCGTGCTGTTGTTCGGTTTCAGTGTGGGGGGGTGCACTGCTGTCAGAATCATTAGACTCTGTGAAACACTGTGAATCTTATTTTACTGGCCTTTTCTCGCTAAAAAATACATAAAAATCCAAAACAACCTTTACTAGAACTGATACAGCTGTTCCCAAATATACTAGGGGCTCTATTTTTCACTTTTGTTCTGGTTTCATACCAGTGCATTCATTACTCACACGTTTTTAAAACGAGGTGTTTTTGTGTGTTTCCGCTAGTAGGAGTGGAGATTTTTAAATCAGGCGTGTATGGGAGCATTTATACTATTTATAAGTTTTATTAAACAATATTTAACACCGAGTTTTAAAATCGTATGGACACACGACGCTTGTTACGAACACAGGCCCGCGCTCGGAGTGCACCGATGCTTTTTCAGTTAATTAATTTAACAAATAAAATGTGTAGATAACCACCTGCTTCATGTAATCAGACTGTTTAACTAAACCGTGTGATTAGAACCCCATTATCAGAATTCTGTACTGATGAACACACCAGGCTGTAAAGAGTGTTCTGAAAAAGTTCAGTATAAACACAGAGGCGGTGAAGTACGAGGGTCCGTTTTCTCGGATCAAAACTGGTTTTGAGGTAAAGATGCCTTTAATAACCGCACAGCTCCAGGGCAGGTGGCAGAGCATGCTGATTGGTAAATTTAAGGCCACACCCAAAACACACCCCTGAATAATTAGGAGAGCCGGGACGACCTTCGAAGACAGGAAAACTGGATTTGCACACGATCATAAACGTCAGTTCCGTCTGAAGCTTTACGATTTCCATTAGATCGTCAAAATAAGAGTCCCTAGACACACGGATGGGTTGCCAGGTGACACAGAAAGAACAAAACTGAAGCTTCTGCAGCAAAAGGAATGCATGTGAACGTCTCCAAACAAATTTCATTCACTACAGAACTTACAGTGCAGTTCTAGCCCTCTCTCTCTCTCTCTCTCTCTCACACACACACACACACACACACAGACACACTCACTGCGTGTGTATAACACCCATCACAAGTGATCATGTCAGCCCGCTAGCGTAGCGGGTTTGAATTGTCGGGTGGGGGCTCAAACCACAGACACCGTCCTAAACAGTGTCAGATCAACCCAGTAATGGAGCCGTTACTGTTCTGAACATGTATTTAATGCAGTGTGTGGGCTGAGATACAGCCTGTGTGCAGACATGGTTAGGCTGTATTACGAGGGGGTGGGGGTGAGGGTGGGGGGGATAAAAAGATAAGAAAACCTGTTGTTTCTCAATTAAAGCTACTTTTAAAACACAATGATACATTTGTCTCAATCTACAGAAACACGCTACGCTAGCGGTGGGCTGTTTTCTCATTTATTATTTCTTTACGTAATGAAAGAACAAGCCTGAGAGTTCATTTGGGCTTATTTGGACCTTTATCTGGCGCTCAAAGGGCTGGTACTGGAGCGTGAAGTCGGTTCCCTGGTGTTTGGTCAGTTAGGTGGCCGAGATCAGTTGCGCAGCTCAAGCTCTGCTGGGGTTTATTAAAGTTTGACGTCTGAAGCGAGAGTGAACTGGTCTCTCTGGTGCAGCAGCATCGTGAGGCTCGAGTGTCCAGGGCTGAATCCCTGAATGTTTCATGATCAGCCCCAGATCTCCAAAATAAAAGTGCAAAGTCAAATTCCACCACCACCCAACATCCACACTCACCACCCAGCCACAGACAAATCATACGAATCTAAACTCTGAAACTCCCCGAATCAACAAAACAAACCTCAGAAAACCCCCCAACCTCTTCAACACCTGCCTCCAGTTACATTCAATTCCATTTTATTTATATACAGTAATCACCCGCTTTTGATTTGCGCTCAATCCCGTATTCGAATTTAAATTCCCCAGTGAGATATGCAACTCGGAAGATCTTAGGACAAAAGCATTGGGACATGGCGGCGAGGTGAACGGGAATAACCCCTGATCTACTGGGGCTAAAAGTACAAATGAGGGCTGGAAAGGTCTCCTGGAGATCTACCGAACTGTGGTGTTTGAAGTGTCTGAGTGCTTTCCCCGTGGAGAAATCGCGCCTCTCCTGGTGTCCCCTTTTGTGAAAACATCGAGAAAAAATATTTATTGCCACAAAACAGCAAAAAAAGGAGGAGGATGTCTGCAGTTTCCGAGTTACTGAGGGGATTTCCGCGTAAAACAAGTTCATTCTCAAAAAAAAATCAATGTGTGACTGAAAAAATCAATGTGTGACTCCTGATCTGCATTAAACTGGGGGTTACTGTAACACTTTTTACAACCAAGTTCTCCCAAAGCAGTTTTACAGAGTCCAGGTCCGAGACACTTGTGAGGCGAGCTGGAGGAGGAAACCTGGGGAGGAACCAAAGAGAAAAAGTCTGGCTAGAGTTGGTGTCCACACATGTAGTCCCTAATGCTTCATGATACCAATGACGCATGTGTCCAACACACATATGCCTATCATTAATATCTTTTGGACAGATGTTAAATATGCCACTGTGAGCAAACCAGAACTTTTCTTAGGGATGATATGAAGAACAGCATCCTTAACTAGGAGAAGTTATCATTACTGTAAAAACAGCCTCGTCTTTCCAGCTGGTTTGAGTGATTTACTCCATTTCCTCAGACAGAAGACCTTAACTATCCTTTGGAAGGAGACTGAGAACAACTAGGTCACCTCTCATCTATTTCCGCGTCCCCCAGTCATATCTGTTCAGTGGGTTTGGGATCATTGTTGGTGTGGATGTGTGGATTCTGGGATGTGGGCTGATCTAGTACTGATGTACGTAATCATTTTCGCAGTATTTCCAATATCTTCCAGTTCTAAGCGTGTTACTGTAGAAGAATTACAGTATAATCTGTTACATCATCTCTTTATGCGCCATTGCACTCGACAGGCCTAAGCCAATAAAGGAATCTCAAACCGAGGGGGTTGAGAGGGGAACAAAGGCTGAGAGGGAGACGGTTAGACAAAGACAGAGTGAGCGAAGCCCTCTGAAGGCTCTGGAAGACTCGGCACACAGTGACATGGATGTAATTGGTGGAAACTGGCTTTAGAGGAGCCAACGACCAGTTTTGATGCAAGGCCAAAGTGCTTCTTACTTTGTCTCCTCTAGTCAACCCTCTTTTCATCCTTTTTCTCCACCCTCCTCCACCACCACCCCCCTCGCAAATCCCCTTCTTTTGTTCTAAGATCCCCAGACCCAGAGGGGTTGCGGTGGGTGAATCCTCCAGCGTCTCACACTGTCTGGCTCCGGAGCCGCCGTCTCGGTTAACTCTCCGCATCCCGGGACGAAGTCGGGCGCCCAACTTTAATCTCGCTGCTGCCGGCCCGAAGCAGCGGAGACTCGGGAAGACGGCGCCAGCAGATGGCCCACGGTGCAGCTGAGATTAATCTGTGAGAAAGTGAAAGCTTCATAGCGTGTGGCCACAGCGGGGAAACGGCATCCACCGACACCCTGTAATCACATTCCTAAACCTCTCGGAGCAAAATCGCAAGCACTGAAACCCAAGGCTCAAAACACAAGGCTTCCATTTAATGGCCACGCTCACATCACACGCTGTCTCCCTGAAGCAGGAGCCTGGCAAGAAATCAAGTTTACACAATATAGCCCTCGTCCCAAATGTGGCCAGTCTGCCAAAACACGGTCGGTGTTTGAAGTTTGATTCTTTTTACGGCCAACTTGACCAACCGCTCAGTTTAAAAATCTACGCACCGTTGATGAGACACATAGTAAGACAAATGCTTTCAATACAACCCAAGTAAGTTTGTTTCAGTAAGTTCAGTGCCTCTGAAAAGCCAAAACTAAGGAAATCACTTTTAAAGATTCAAGGCACCCCATCTGTTTTATCAAGAGGCGGCAGAGCAAGAGTTTTAAAACAATCTGTCGTCATATTTATAAACCTGTTCGGCACCTACAGACACGAGCCCTTATAAACATCACTGGTCATACAGATACTCTTTATAAACACGTAGCTCTGGTGGGTCAGTCGGTTAACCTGCTTACAGGGGCTTTCAGTTTCAGTGTAGGTTTTTGGACCGGTTGAAAAATGATCACAAAGAAATTCACTCTGCTCAATTATTTCAGGTTTTCTTTTTAAAATGAGTGAGACTTGGCAGCATATACAAATATATTGCAATTATAATTTCCAAGTATTTGTGCAGATTTATTTTTACCGCACACTGGTTGCCTCGCACGCATTTTTTTTGCTACGTTTCTTTACATGTGGATTCATTTAAAAGAAAACCTGATTGTCCTTATTATTCTTACATTTTTTGATGTAAGTGTAAAAAAGCTTAGCCTGCAAACAGCCTGTGACATCGTCTTAAGAAAATTTAAGTAAAAATTTCAACAAATAACAGATTACAAAAGCTAACAATAATTCAAGAACTGGTTTTATTAGAAAATTGACAACCAATCCAAGGGGTTTCAGCAGAACACCACACAAACTGCCAGCTGATATGTATAAATCATGTAATTTTGCTATTTATGGTCTGTGAGTGGTCATTTTGAAGGTGTTCCAGTTCTGTCCAGATTGTTTGACGTGTGCCCAGTGATTCAGCCCTGAAAGCCATGTCTCAGCCCACGCTTCAACAGTCATTTTCATCCTTTAAATCTTGAAGAAAAGGCAAAATTTGGGAGCTTCAAAAACGGCAAGTTAGAGAGTGAACAGCAGTCAGCAGTCAGTTTCTGCGTTTAAAGTCACGGCTCAGCTTAGCTTTACAGTTGAGCTGCAGCTCACTCATGCCTTCAAGACCAAAAACAGACTTGCACCTCCTTAGTTATCAGCTCTGATCAAGCAGCACCACTCTGGTCCTCTCAGAGCTTCAAGCAGCACTCGTCTTAAACCTCCACGTGCTCAAGAGAAGAGGAAGACCAAGGCTCTTCACAGTCTTATTATTATTATGATTATTATTATTATAGAAGAGAAGAAGAGGAAGACCTGCATCAAGACTCTTCTCGGTCTCGGCCCCCTAGTGGTGGAACAAACTCCCTCTTCTGATCAGATCTGGAGTCCCTCATTGTCCTCAAGCATCACCTGAAGACCCCCCTTTTCAAAGACAACCTTGGTGACCAACTAGTCCTCTCGCTTATCTCATATTCATGTTTTCCCATTTATAAAAAAAATGGTTGTCCTTGCTTGTGTACGAACCTCTGACTCCTTTCTGACAGGGTCTATGGAACTCGGCGGGCAGTAGTTTGGTTAAAAGCAGGTGTTGATTTCAGTTTAGCTCTACAGGGCTGAAGAACAGATGTGGACGACACAAGCTCTGGATAAGAGCGTCTGCTAAACGCTGTAAACGTAGAATGGAAGACAAGCCTTCAGCCGCTAATTAGCAGCAAACCAATCACACACTCATGTCAAACCATGTCGAGCTGTAGAGTTACTTCAGTATGTCTTTGGATGATATACTTCAGATGATCCACTTCTCATTCACACCCAGTCGCATCACCACCTCACACCAGTCCTCCCAAACCTTCACTGGCTTCCTGTAAAGATCCTCATCCAGTTCAAAGGTCTGCTGTACAGGTCTCCTAACAACCTCTCTACTTCTCATCTGTCAGATCTTATCCACACCTACAAGCCTTTCATGCTCTCAGATCTTCCTCGGCCGGACTGCTCATTATCCCTCCATCCAATCTTTATAGCTTCGGTAACTGAACTTTTTCTCGATTTGCTTCTCGTTTCTGCAAATCTCTGTCGATCTAAGTCTCTCTTCACATTAAAATACAAACTCTGAACACAATCTTAAATTCATCCCTACTTATGTCAAGAGCCCTAAAAAGTTTCCCTCACCAGTTCTTTTTTCATGGATTTCATTTACTCAGACAGAAGATTTCGGGACAAAAGTATTGGGACACAGAATAAGAGGTTTGTGTTCCTGGGTGGGTGTTTCTCTTCCTGAAGTGATGGAATTTGAATGGTAAGTTGCTTCTGGGAAGCCCTAAATCGCGCGATTATTCCGTAGAGTAGCGTCAATCAACGTCAAGGCAAAACTCTAGTGCTTCTCTTGCCAGGATCAAATTTTGCAACATCTGGCACACTGCATCAGTACCACAGTCTCTGGATGCAGTCCAGATTTCTGCAATTTTGTGTATAGGTGCCACAGATGGTGCTGCAAATGATGCATTTCAGTATTTTTGGAACTGCTAAAGTTACAGTTTTGACATTTGGTGTTTCTACATTTGCTCACATCCCCCAAATTTCCATTTTGCTTGTGGAACCAAATGGCCAATCAAAATCTCACACATGCCTGTCCTAAAGACATTATTAGCCTCATTTAGAGTAGCATATACAGTAATCCTCTGTTTTCCTCTGTATTTTTTCTATCTTTATAGAAAAAAAAAATGCCTATCTTTATATTTAAACCCTAAATCTTCCCCAAATCTGCTCCCAGAACACTAGTTTCATTTTAAACTCAGTTTAATGCATTACCCTTAAAGAAAATGTAAAGGTAAATAAATAATCAGAATCAGAAAATGTATTTCTTAAAAAAACACTAGCATTAGCGGTTAGCATTATCAGCATGCAAAGACTCAAAAGAAAGGTTGAAATAACTCTCTCTACCCACATGTTTAGACAGAGCACAGCTTACTAATACTAAATAAACTGAGATACAATGGGGGGGGGTAGTCATGGAGACAGGGAGCAGTCATGCTACATACTGCAGCAGCTTCTTCTTCCTCTTCTTCTTCTTCTTCTTCTTTTTTTTTATGGCGGTTGACAACTTTTCAGTGAATTACTGCCACCGCTGGACTCGTGGAGGTAATACAGTTCGGTTCTCAGAAAAAATCTGCGATACAGTAAATCTGCGTAAAACTGAGAGGTTACTGTATATATTTTTCTAACTTCAAACAAAGTAATTTCTTTCAGTACAGCGAGCTTCATCATCTTGCTTTCCCCTGTTCCTCTGGTCAATATTCAAAGTCATTTTGTCTTGAAATCCATACATACAAAATGTTCACCTGTCAAAGCTGTCAAATCTCTCAGCCTGGACCCAGCAGGTCGGCTCCAGGGGCAAATCAGTGGACATTAGTTTCCATCAACTTCCAATACTTATTAACAACCTTAGGCTTGTTGCGCAAAACTAATGATGCAAACTTCCGGGCATGCCTGGCCGATTGGCTGTGAAGCACTGAGGGGAGAAACATGTAAATCTGATGTTTTTTACCAAGCCATTGCTGTAGCGGACGTTAGGACCTGCTGCGAAATGTTTAACATTCAGTTACCTTCGCTCTACACGTCTCCAGAGCTTAGGAGGAGCGTGTCCTGCATACCAAGCAGAAGCTGGCGACTCGCTGAGTGCGGGCTGCTGTGGCCGACTGGAGGAAAGTGGAGAGCGGTGGGAAATTACTGTACTGATGTGGAGAACGCAGAGCCTTCTGTGCTCCATGGCTGGAGTTCATTTGCTTCCACATGCATTTTCCATGAGGACAGAGACGTCCAGATTGATGGAGGAGCCGCTCTCATTTACGAAAGCACCAGGACAAGACGAGGAAGGGGGACGAGGGGGAAGCGGCAATCTGAGAGCGAGGCCCTTAACATGACTCTGGGAGTCTGCAGATTTGAGGGGGGCTCTGGGGGGTCTCCCAGGGAGAGAGAAAGCTTATATGGTACTTACTTGATCAGCAAAGACACAAAGGAAGGACGGATGATGGATGGAGAGAACTGCTGTATAGTGAAGCGGTAAAGTGACACAGACTCGATGCCGACGCTGTCGCTTGTAACTAATGTTTCTGGGTTCTATGCTCCTTTTTCACCAGGCCCTGCTTTAAAGAGCCCAGGCTTCCAGTGTTCTAGGGTTCTGTGTTCCCTCTTTATATCAACATCACGCCGCGGTACGTTCCTTAAGGAAACCTGTCGAAGGGGCGGCCGGTGGCTTAGTGGTTACGGAGTTCACCCTGCAATCAGAAAGTCATGGGTTTGAATTCCAACAGTGCAGGTGGCACCACTGAGGTACCTGTGGGCAAGTTACTGTCCCCACAGTACACAGTACCTACTGCTTCACTTAAGTGTGTTAAATGGATTAAATGTGTTAAATGGGTTTAATGAGTTAAACGAGTTAAATGAGATAAATTAGTTAAACGAGTTAAACGAGTTAAATGGGTTAAACAAGTGAAACGGTTTAAACGAGTTAAATGGGTTAAATGTGTTAAATTGGTTAAACGAAGAGGAAGAATTGTGTGTTGTTTTCACTCTGTGTTCACAGGCGACACGTGAACTTTACACTTCACACTACGGGGGGCGATAAGAAGCGCGTCAAGAATAATCAGATATTCAAGCAAATCCGGAGATGCAAACTGTTTCTTTAGATTTCACAGACCTGAATATTGAGCACAGCATGAATAAATGTGTGAATATTAGTGAATATTAGTGAATATTTGCTGGTCTGGTGTCAGTAGAGCATGGCCTTCTTTTAGACGTTACTAAACTAAAGCCAGCAGGTGGAGAAGTTTACTGCATTAATTCCAGGTTTAACTAAATGTCATGATATTGTAGTTTTGAGCTTTTTGGCGTCTTAAACGGCAGAAGTTCTCCTGAAGATACACTTTAACACAACTGACTACATGAGGTTGATATTGATAATTGTATGAAGTTCAAATTTAATCAAGAATAGAACTCTACTAACCTGAGTTCTGAGTGTGTTTTTAATCTGGAATTCCATAAACTCTACTGAAGATATTCAGCAAAACTCCAAACACTGAGTCCAAACCCTCCCAGCACCTTCTCCAGCAGAACCAGCTGTGTGTGATGTTCTGGATCATGTGGAGCTTGTGGGT
>JBBPDB010023474.1:0-12237 GCA_037974465.1 Brachypetersius altus | reverse complement strand
ACAAACAGGAAGTTAATATCACCAACCATTCCCATTTTATTAAGGTGTATCCATATAAATGGCCCACCCTGTAGATAGATTTTGTGTTTACAGAATGAGTTGTATGTTCAGCTTATTAACTGCATTTACATAATGTGTTTAAAACAGTGACGATGACGATTGTAAGGAGGATTAGAGATGGACATATGTACAGGAGGAGCAGGAAACAGAACAAGGGGTGACAGAAGGGAGCAAGTAATACGAAGAACTTTCCACACTTTTATCTTTTGGTTGGAAACAACTAAGGCTGGAATAGTTATTGTATGTATCTGAGAGTTACGTAACTATTTCGTATGTAACTCTCCGATACAAAATGTGCGGAAAATGTTTTAATGTCCCGGCTGAACCTAAGGTATGTAGAAATCTCTATTAATCATTGAGTTCCAGTGTTTTAGTCGCATCTATTGCTAACAGCTTCATAGGATCAAGCACATAGCCATGCAATTTCCAGAGACTCAGTGACTTTAAACATGGCACTTTCACAGGCACTGCCACAAGATATCAACGTGAGTTTCAAACTGCCTCTGGAAGCAACATTAGCATGAGAACTCTGTGCTGTGACCTTTTATGCTGTATGCAAGCTTAAGATCACTATGTGCAATGCCAGGCTTTGGCTAGAGTGGCATAAATCCACTCTGGAGCAGTGAAAATGTGTTTTCTGCAGTGATGACTCATGCCTTACTATCTGGCATTCTGACAGAAATGCATAGTGCCAAAAGTAAAGTCAAGCAGAGAAGGCTAACTCAACTGAACCCCTTTGGGATGAATTGGAATATCACTTGTGGTCCAGGCCTTCCCATCCAACATTAGTGCCTGATCTCGCAAATGGTCTTTTGACTGAATGGGTACAGATTCCCTCAGACACTCTCCAAAGTCTTGTGGAAAGCTATGCCGGAGGAGTGGTGGTGTTTTATCCACAAAGGAACGGTGACAACTCCATATTGATGAATGTCTGACAAGCTGCTACATTGGCACCTGTTTAGGGGTGGGATATATTTGTCAGGAAGCAAAATTAACAGTTAACAATAAAAAGGGCAGAAGCTGGTGGTCTGGTGGTTATGGAGTTACCCCTGCAATGAGAAGGTTGTTGGTTCAAATCCCAGAACTGCCTGTGGCACCACTGAAATACCCTTGAGCAAGATAATGTCCCACACACTGTTCCCTGGGCCCCATTGTCAGCCCCCTTCAGCTTCTCTCAAGTGAATGGGTTAAATGCAGAGGATTCAAGTAATTCCCTCTGGGGTCGATATTGTATGTAAAATAAAAATACATAAATAATTAAAACAAACTGATGTATTGAAAACAAACGTGACAAAGGCCCAATTGTGATGGCTAGCCGAATGTGTCAGAGGATTTTCGAACTGTAGCTCTTGTGGGTTACTGGTATGCACAGGTTAATGCCTACCACAGTGTCAGGAAACGAACCCCAGACATTGCTCTTCTTCCCCCAACAACTCCTAATGCCTAGATCTAGATCTCCTGAGGTTTTGTAAATGGACATAAATACCTGAGAACTACATTCAGTATTGCTGTGGACTATCCCTGCATACTGAGCATCTTGTTATTTGACTTACCTGATTTGTATTACACTGCCTGTATTTCTTGACTTTGATTCCTTTCTCTCTGATTTGGATTTGCATTTCAGGACTCTTGTATGACGATTCTGAATCGTTTTCTAATCGGACTGCCTTTTGGTTTTGTATTCGGCTGATTTACGGAATAAATCTTGCCTATTTGACTCTGCGCTTTGGCTTATCTTGGTCTAAACCTGACACAAAGGTGCTCAAATGGACAACCAATGAACTAACAACATGGTCATGGATGCCCAAGTTTCACGGGTGTAAAATTGGATAAAGTCATTATATCAGTTTTCAGATTTCAGATGATTGCACTTGCGGTAATCTCATTTGCACTTTACGTTAGACCCTTTCTGTACCAGCATTGCAAGTGGGAACAAAGCAGAAAGTCATCGGGTGCACAAAGGAATGGCCTGACTTCAGTCTGTTCCGAGTGTCTTGATGTACACTACCAGTCAAAACGTTTGGACACACCTTCCCATTCAACAATTTCCTTTGTTTTCATTATCGGCTACATTGTAGATTAATATTGAAAACATCGCCTACTGCTCTGATGACAGCTTTGCAAACTTGGCATTTTTTTGGCAAGAACCAGTTAACTAAGTAAAGTAACAACAGTCCATCATTACCTTATTACAGAACATATTCTGGTTTATTTAACACTTTTTTTGGGTTACTTTTTTGTGTTCCTTCATCATTTTGTTTGTTTTCAATATTAATCTCCAATATAGAAACTAATAAAAAAATTGAATGAGAAGGTGTGTCTAAACTTTTGACTGGTCGTGTATTTAAATGTATTTACCCATGCAGCTACTCAGCATTACATAAACACTGAGGAATCTATTGCTGCCTTAATATTCTATACAGACTGTTGCACAGATGATGTGAGAATAGATACAAGCACTAAGAGATTTCTCCCGTTAGAATCCATGACGACACAATGAGATTTGACATGAGCTGGAGGCATGCAATGTAGCTTTCAGATCTCATGACACACAGACCTGCAGAGCAGCCTGGACAGCAAACTGCAATGACACTGACCCCAGTTGCATCTAATACAGTGCCAGAACTGTTGCAGACAACAAAACAAATATAGCTGCCCATAAATTATTTAGCTAGGTTAACTAGACCCAACACTATCTCTTAAGGGCTGTCCTGACTAAATGGCATCAGCATACAGCAGCATCTTTAACTCTTGCTGTCCCAGGGTTGAGCCACTGCCACTGATCGCTTTCATTATACAGGTCAACAGGTCATTTTCATCAGAGATCATTTTGTGTTTTACTGCTTTTCATTTCAAATCTGTAGTTTTTTCACATGTAGTTTTTGTGATGCTACTTCAATTTTTAATGCTCTGATATTACAGCCTAAGCACGTTACACGATTTAATGACAGTTGGTATTTTTGTGTTACAGATGGCATTGACTGCAATTGATTTCAGTTGTCATCATGCCTAGAAATTGTAAAAATCACCCGGACAGTTTTTATTATGTGTGGTTCATTCACGACGAAAGCACAACGCTGCCCAATTACTGCAGATCTTAAGATAGACAGTCTGTTCTTCGGCTGTCCACAGGGTGACCTGGGTAAATCTTGGGCTCCACATGTGATCTGTGTGAGTTGTTCCAGTGGACTGTGTGGCTGGATAAATTGACGAAAGGCAGCAATTCCATTTGCAATCCTGATGATATGGAGGGAACCTCAAGATCATCTCAATGATTGCTACTTTTGTGGAATCTCAACTATAACTATGTACAAAATTGTACATCCCAGCATGGAGTCTGCAATCAGGCCTTTTCCACATGATGATAAAAGGTGGCGAGAAATATGATGAAAATCTGACTGACCCAGTACAGCGTGTCTGTACCGCTGTGTATTAATTTTTTACTTTGAACTGAAGATACTGAAACACTGGTTTTAGTAAAAACTACATACAAGTACATTGTAAACGTACATTATTCATAACTCAAAAAGTTGACGTAATTGGAAAAATAATTAATAAAGATAAATGATTTAAATTCTTTGTGGTCGCTCACATATATCAAATAGAGACTTCAAATAAACCTTGGATTTGATTGGAATTGATTGCCTTGAATCAATTCCAGTTTGTTGCCAAATAGGTGAATTCAGTTACTCTCCTCTAAAGCTTCAGGACTCATAGACTGATGCTGTTCATTTATTTCAACTCCGTATTCAATACAGTTGTTTCCGTCTGACTGATATCTCACTATCTAGATTTCTCACCCATGTGCAGTTGGATCTCAGAACATTGCTTCGTCCTTTATTCCATGTCTTCAATCCCCCCTCTTTCAGCAACATGGCCACATATGAACGCCTGAAATTTTAATGCCCTAGAGCTTTTTATATTGTTCCGAACACTTTACTTAAGTCCTGTAACATAGCATTGGCATAACTATGCCAAAAAACATGTCATAGCCGGTGTCAAATGTTGTCATCACAGATTATGTCCAATAGTGAGTAAAGTGGCCATTTGTCACACATGAACACACCACAGCACACAGTGTGAACAGTGTGAAATTGCTTCTCTGTATTCAACTCATTCACTGAGTGAAGCAGTGGGCAGCCCCCAACTGTCCCAGCATTATAACAATATACACAGGGATTGACAAATGCGTACCTATTCTGAGGAACTTCACACTTGATCTCTACATACCACCACACAGGAAAGGAAAACCTTGAAAAGAAAAATAATAATGACATTTTAAAAATATGGTTCCTGCCGGTCCGCAGACCCTCGCTTCTGCGCCAATCAAAATAAAGTCAGAGCAAAATTCAGTCCCAGCGCTTCTGTCACTACGTGCTCCGCCCGCCCCCTCGACTTCATGGCCCGCCCCGATACGAGACCTGGGTTGGGATTTCCAGCGCCCATGGAAAGTGAAAAAAGTGAATTTGGGTGCATACCATTTATTAATGTAGGTACTTATTAGAGTACTACAGCAAAAAAATGGTCAGCCCCACCTCTTTTGTGGAAATCAAAAACTGTATACATATCAAAAACTGAATAGAACACTCCAAAAGCAGTATTAACAGTAGATGTGAACGGACACATACCCAAAGGTTTGATGGAAACAATGAAATGGAATAGCGACCTCAGCCCATATAAAATGTCCAAAACGTCAGACAGTGTTTCTGAATTGTTCATGCAGTATTGTTAATTAAATTGTTAATGCCACGGTCATGTACAGATGACTGAAGGATGTTAAAAATGGCAGTCTTACCTTCCACTCTGGTTCATATATGGTGTCATTTTCAGGACTAATTGTTCAGAATGGAAACCCTGTAATAGTCATGTAATAACTTCTGGTGGTTGCCATGACAGATTTTATAATATTTGATGTAATTAAATTAGCAGATGACATAAACTGTCATATTCTAACATGACACTGCTTTATTAATCTGTTCAAGTCAAGTTGATTTTATTGCCATTTTGCCCATATACACACAGTACACGGTGAAACAAAACAGTGTGTGTCTCCAGGACCGTGGTGCAACACAAGAATATAAGACAAGACCACAAGGGCAACACAAGAGCAACAAAACAAGTGGGCAAGACAACATTTAGTGCAGTCTACAATAGCTACAGCCTGGATAAATACAGTATTTTGGGTTGTTCCATGTGCAAAAAATGCAGAACAGTTAATCAGCAATAAATAGAATTGTGCAAATATAGCAGTACAGAGAATGTGCATTGTAATAAATTTGACATATTTATGACAGTTGTTTAAGTGTCCTGTAGCAGTGTTCAATTAGTTCAATTAGAATCTTATGTAGAAGCAAACATTTACTAGTTTTTAATAGCTTTTATATTTAGTAGTAGTAGGTAGCTTCAGTTAGGTTTTTCATGTCCTAAAAGTGAATTATAAGTGTCAAGTTGCCAACCAGGCAAGTGATTTTCAACCCTGATTGCAGCTGTTAATGTTGACATTATATTCCAACATGTTCTTTTCCAATACTCTTGTATTGTAAATGTTTTTCACTTAGTAGAAGCAACACCCCTAATAGTGTGCACTTGTAGCCCAGTTGGTCCATTGTACATCAAATTGCATACATTAAAGGCTAGTGGGGCTCAAACACTCAAATCATTCAAATAAAGCCAACTATGCTGACAGTGTATACTGCGGTTAGCAAGTGAGCCTGATGTAACTACTGTGTGGAACTGCAGTCCTGGAGGGCCGTGGTCCAGCACATTTTGGTGATTTCCCTGTTCAGAAACACCTGGTTCACCTCCCAGTTGATTGTCAGGTTTGAGGAGGAGTGTATGAGGAGGAGAACCATCAAACTGTGCTGGACACCGGCCTTCCAGGACTAGAGATTGTCACCCCTGCACTAAATTCTAAGATTTTGGCTGTAGTACTGTAGCCTGTGGTTTAATACCTTGTTAAAATATAACAAGGTATTTTTTTATGTTCAGGTCCCTTGACAGCAGTGATGATGCTGATATTTTCTCAGTTGCTGATATTTTCTCTAATTACTGCAAATCTTTCTTGTAAATGCCACATTCTGTCGGAGAAGAGTATAACATGAGACGCTGCAGCCATGCGAGGGATTTGGTGTTTCTGTCTCACACACATACACACACATGTTTAATTAGAGACCCTTAGCTGATCAATTCTGCTCCCTGCCACACTATCTGTCAGAGCAGTGCTGCTCCATAGATCGGCACGCATTTCTATGGGGATAAACAGTTAGGAGAAAGTGACTACTTCCTGGGATTTTAGAACTGTACGTTTCACAGGAATAGAGTAGAGGCAAGTTACTCTAAAATGTTGCTGAAAAAACAGCTGCCATTGATCCTTTACAGGCTATTAGCGTGATTAACCCTTAGAACTCTGTATTCAGTAAACTCTGATTTCAGTAAATATAAACAGTGTGAAACAGTCTAGAGGAATCTAAGTGGTGCAACTGTCAGTCCTGGGATTCAAACCCACATCCTTCTGATCATAGGGCCAACTTCCACTAGGCCCCCGGCTCTTGGTCTGCTCGGGTCTCCACAAAAGCTGAGCAGTGTGCCATAGTTCACACACCATTCCTTGCTCTTTCCTTCACAGCCCTCTGCCTTGCATTTTGCTGGACAATGATGCATTCCTGTCCACTCTAAACAAGTGCAGCCCATGTAGCAGAATTGCGATGTCAGCGATGCCCTTGTGCATCTCTGTGAAGATTAATGCACAACAGTGTCGCCCGGGAGGTCACAAGCAGTCTCATGTGCTCCATTTTGTTCTCAAGGGAGCATACATTTGAAACAAAGACTGACAGAATAGCTGGATGGCTGGATTTAGATTTGAACTTGTGAATATTTGTGTATTGGGGTAAATTCAAATCTTCCTCCAACAGCTTGGCCATTGATCTTCCCACCACAGGCAGAAAATAAAGCAAGGAAATGTGTATCGGGTTATAACTTCCATAGATACACACAGATAGACGCATAAGTCCCTGAGCAACCCTCACTAGTATGCATCCACACACATTGTCTACTTGATTTCTCAACAACCATACGGCACTGGCTAGTTAAATGGTCTTTACTCACCATTGATTGTGTTACTGGTCTGTGACAATAAACATCCATTTATTGATTCCTGGGATATTGACTGTAGCCAACATACTAATACAGAACATTTAAATCATTATTCTTCATTTCAACCAATGTATTTTAACAGACTTAATTAATTAAACAGACTTAATCAGTTAAATAATTATAATGAAATACATTAGAATTACAACAATGAGAATTATAACAGCAGCACCTACAATAAATATGAACAGATTTGTTCCAAGATCAGTCCTCTCTGCTCTTCGCTCCCTGTTAGTCACTCTGTGATCTAAACTACAGCCACACCTGTCTGCATCACCATAATTAAGCTTTGTCCATTTTCTGCCATAACAAAGCAAATTTCCCACTTGTGGAACTAATAAAGGGTGGTGGTGGTGGCG
Organism: Brachypetersius altus; assembly: GCA_037974465.1. NCBI lineage: Eukaryota > Metazoa > Chordata > Actinopteri > Characiformes > Alestidae > Brachypetersius > Brachypetersius altus. The sequence continues at coordinate 4,669 of JBBPDB010023474.1, read as the reverse complement.
TAGTTGGTAGGATACTTGCCTCGAGACCAAGTGGTCATTGGTTCGAATCCTACCTTCAGCACACCACCACATGGTTCCTGAGCAAGACCCTTAACCCCAAGTTGCTCCAGGGAGACTACCCCCTGTAGTTAGGGAATGGAAGTCGCTTCGGATAAATGCCTTTAATGTAAATGTTAAATGTAAAGGATTATCTTATCTTAACTAGTTGAGATAGTTGACATTTTTGGGTGCACATCGACTTCTAATGTTGCTGATTTTAGCCTCGTAATTCTACTTTTAAACTAAAGAAGCAAAAGCTGGAAAAAAACATATTTGATTAACTGAACTGTGTGTGTGTGTGTGTGTGTGTGTGTGTGCCTCCTTGTGTAAAAGTTTTAGATCACCTGCACTATGTCTGTTCTCATAGTTGTATTGCTGTTAATAGGAATGCTGCTGTCAACATCTGTGTGAGCTATTGCAGAGTTTTATTTCTTACATCTAATGTAACCAGCTATCACTGATACTACCAGAAAACTGAACCCCCTAAGCAGAAGAAGATTGTGTGATCACCCCTGACCCCAGGCTGAGTGCGATCTTTCACGTGCTTCTGTTTCTGTATCTGTGTGTCTGTCTCATCCCTCTCTCTTAGTGCTGCAATATTAATCAAGCCTCAGGCAGGTCTGTCTGATCGGGGCTCCACCTGAAGCTTTGAGAGATGGTGTACTGTATGTGTGTTTGTCAGTGTGGAGGGTGGTGGGCATCCTTATTGGCTTACAAAAACTCAGCTGTGTTTCTCATATAGCTTCAGAAGTCTCATTTAGCCAATCAGTTGTGGACGGGTTTATCTTAGATTTTGAAATATTGGCTTGGTTCCAACACCAAAATGCCGTTTTTGTACGGTACTGTGCACATGTATTCTGATTTTTGATCGGGTTGATCAGGGGCTGAGTATTGACCGTTTTAACACGTTTTTTTGTGGTTGTGTTGCCTCTGCAATGTACAGGGTGTGTGAGTAGAGGGTTGAGTTGGACTGTTGGTCTGTGACGTCATGGCTATGGCAGCCAAAAAGCAACAGAACAAGGAGCAACAGTTCAGTCGTGCAGAGATAAATACACACCAAATACGTAACAGACTTCAAGACACTAAAGCTCAGGTCATTTTTTAAAAAGACGTGTCTTTGCTGTTTGCTGTGGATCAGCCCGTGGACTAGAGGTTCGCTAGTGCTGTTTTCAGACATTCTTACCTATAAATTGTTTGGTAAGAGATTATTATCTTAGACACTGGATTCTGCATGAACAGAGTCAGCAAAGGCCCAGGACTCGATACTCAGCCTGTGTTTTATTTTTAAACACAAACTGGAACTAATGCTTGGGTGTCTCAAAAAACTCGTTTCATAGCAACCACGCAATCACATCACATTTTCTCGTGGAAATGCATCTAGTGGATTATGTGTTTTGGCTTCAGTTGCATCAACATGAGTGGTGACCTCAGTAAGTCATATGAGTGCAAAAGCAGCTGATGAAGTTTTGGGTGATAAAAATACTACTTAAAATGGAATGTCCTCACTCCTGTTAAAATAAATCCAGCATTAATTTAGTGATAGAAGCCACAAGTTCTTACTCTCTTTTAGGCATGGAATATGCTATTACCATATGTTAAACAGTGTGTGCCCTTTAGCCTTTGAATTGGGGCGAGGATACTTTTCCCAGGAAGCTTCCAAACAGAAAATATCTGAAAGCTGCAGAAAGCTGCATTTCCTCAACTGTGTTTGGTTTTTTGATTTGGAAATATTTCAGACTTCCACGCCACTTCAAAGAATGTATAAAAGAAAGATTAACGAAAACAGGCAGTTAATGGACATATTTATTAACATTTTGCACTGTTGTAATCCTTTTGAAGTGTTAAGTAGTAACTGTTGTGATTTACTAAACAAGCACAATGTCCCTTTAGCACTCGTAGAACGATCAAAGGGGGAATTAAATTTTTTTTTTACGCTTTCTCTAATTGCTTATGCTAATGCATCTGTGAGCGTTTCCCCTCTTCAAATACATTATTATAGTGAATTACCCACACTACCCCAGAGGCTGAAATTAAACACTGACTGTACAATATTTAGTCTAGGAAATACTGACATTATTTCGATTTTGCTAGCATGGCTGCCGTTGTGCTCACAGACAAAGAACAGAGAGTTTTCTCTTCAACCGGTAAAGAAATGGAATTGAATAAAAGAAAATAAAGGGGGGAATATTGTGAACTCCTATTTGTGGCACAACTTCCTAAATTCCTCTAGAAATCACAACAGGGCACTGAAATAGAGAATGTTGCACCTGTGTTGCTCATAACTGATATGGTTAATAATTGGTGCACCACTGGCACAAGGAACCGGGCGGTATGGTAAATGTTTTTCCATTACAAATAAAGAAACCCAAACACAAGCCAAACCCAAGCTGCTTGATGGCAGAGCTGGTAGAGGCCATGGTTATTTTTACTGCCTGCGCTACTGAAGATTTCAGTGGGAGTTTTCTATGACACTAACAAATGTATCTTTAACTCTGTGAGAAACGTGAAGGAGATCCAGGACGTTCTCCGGGTTCGGTTCTCATCACACAGATGAAGAACGCAGAGAAAACATTAAACACTCGAACAAGGCTAGAAATAATAAAAGACCATAATAACAAAAGCGACTTAGATATATATACTCTCCACCGGTTCGACTCCATGGACGCGGGACGACCGGCCATAAACTGTGGAGAGAATTGAGTCAGAAACTCTGACTCAACTCTGAGACACACTGGAACATCAGAACCTGATACAACTTCAGAACGGTTCCTGTAGATCTGTGGAAAAGTGTCTAAGCTTGCTCAAACTGCAGTAAATATTGACTCTGTAGCACTGCTCTCTGGCTCTCTAGCTTATTTACCATGAGCTGGGTTTGATAGACAGCACAGTCTGCATGAATGTGTTTGTGGAAGCTGGAGGACACTCTACAGCTGCAGCTATGCACTGCTAGTTAATGGCAGATTCAAACAAACTCTGTTTTTCTTAATCACAGTGTTTACTGAACTGTATACTATTACAGATGTAATCTTTTTCCCTGCCTGGAGTCCCTGATTCTGTGTGATGAGTGATGGAGTCTCAATCTTGAATCAAACTGCCTGCACTACCACTGTAATGAGTACAACTGACAACATCTCAAACATGGAACAGACTGCTGTTGAATATATTCAGTGCTGCAGGGAGAATGTTAAAAAATTCAGCAAGCAAGCTAGACTGTGGGCTCTAAAATTTGCTGCAAAATGCCATATTAATGTGAAATGAAAGCGAACCATTTGTCACATGTGAACACCCCACACCACAGAACACAGTGTGAACAGAGTGAAACTTGTCCTCCACATTTAACCCATTCAAGCAGTGCGCATCCGACAAGGGCAGCTGGGGAGCAGTGTGTGAGGACAGTGTCTTGCTCAATGGAACCTCTGTGTTGCACTCCTGGGTTTCAAACCCACAACCTTCCAATCAAAGGGGCAACTCCCTTAACACCAGGCCACCAACTGCCCCGAAAAGTGTGTTCTCTGTAGAGCAGGGGTCCCAGCTTTTGTCCTGGAGGGTCAGTGTTTAGCACACATTATTGATTTCCCTCCTCAAACACACCTGCTTTAACTCACATGTTGATAGCCAAGTTTAATGAGTGTGATTCAAGCAGGAAACAACCAAACTGTGCTGGACTCTGAAGACTAAAGTTGGGGATATATGCCCTAGAGCAATGGTTCTGTCACGGGTCAGGCAACGAGGCCCAGACCCGGGGCTACCTGGAAGCATGCAGGAATGTACAGACAACCAAGGATCCATGTCGATAGTGTTTATTGAAAAAAAGCAAATAAATGGGCATGATGGCCACCAATAATCAGAACACTTGAAGCAGAACAGGGACAGAACAGAACAGGGAGCTCATTAAGACAAAGAACACATGAAGAATGGCCAACAGAACGGGGAATATATACATACACAATGAAGGGCTAAACCCAATGCAGGTGAGACTAAAAGGGGAACACATGACAAAGAAACAGGTATCAAAATCAAAGCACACAGAAAGCACAGAACATAAAACAAAAGACAAAAAACAGAAAACAGTGGCCTCTAGCGGCCACCGACCGTGACAGTTTCTCAAATTTTCAACATTAAGGCCCACCTATTTATCACAGAATGGTGCCAAGGCCCACATTAGATGATATTAAATAACCAATTGTGGACCAATGGCCTGTCTTGATTTTAGATTCGCAGGCCAATCAAAAGCCAGTGGTTGAGAAACCCGGCCCTAGAGGATGTGTGCTTATTTACCTCGAACCTCACATATACAAGGGTACACTAAGGCTCATTCCTTGAGAACTTTTGCTCGCCATTATGCATGCATGTCTGTGTTCATGGTCAAAGACATGTACAACCCCTGGCAAAAAGTATGGAATCACCCCTCTCAGAAGATGTTCATTCAAATGTTTCATTGTGTAGAAAAAAAAACAAGCACATACATGGCACAAAACCATTTCCACTCAACAATCCAAACTTCAGGCTGTATTAAACATTAAAAAAAAAACAAAGAAAGATAACTGTAGTCCATGACAACTGTTATAAAGATCAAACAGAGGAAAAAAATATGGAATCACAAAAATCTGAGGAAAATAATATGGAATCA
>JBBPDB010023435.1:0-12240 GCA_037974465.1 Brachypetersius altus | reverse complement strand
TGCAGCCCCTACAGTGAGTGCAGCCCCTACAGTGAGTGCAGCCCCTACAGTGAGTGCAGCCCCTACAGTGAGCGCAGCCCCTACAGTGAGCGCAGCCCCTACAGTGAGCGTCAGTGTAGGCCCAGTCCAGAGGAGCTCTGTAGGCCCCACTCTGACCAACCTGCCTGCCTGTTCCCCTGTCAGCGGGGGGTCCGTGCTGGTTCCCGGAGGGGTCAGCCTGCCGGCTTGCCCACCTGCCAGCGAGGGGCCCGTCCAGTCGCCCGGAGGGGACTGCCAGCCTGCCGGCTTGTCTGCCGGTCTGTCTGCCTGCTCGCCTGCCTGTGAGGGGCCCGTCCAGTCCCCCAGAGGGGACTGCCTGCCTGCCGGCCTGTCTGCCGGTCTGCATGTCCGCTCGCCTGTCTGCGAGGGGTCCATCCGGTTCCCTGGAGGGAGCTGCCCGCATGCCTGCACGCCAGCCTGCACGCCTGCCTGCTCGCCTTCCAGCGAGGGTTCCGTTCAGTCGCCCGGAGGGGGCTGTCTGCCTGCCTGCACGCCTGCCTGCTCGCCTACCAGCGAGGGGCCCGTCCAGACTCCCATTGGGGTCTGTTCTCCTGCCTGTTCCCCTGTCAGTAGGGGCGATGTGAAAGAGCCCGTTCCGCCTCCAGATGGGGAGGTTCGGTGCATCTCAGTGCGGTACTGGAAACTATGCCCAGACGCTTGTACAGCGAAGGCCCTGCCAGCCGAGGGATTACTCGGTGGTGGGCGTGCCGCCCTGGACTTCATGGCGGGCCTACAAGAAGGGGCCCGTGCCCTTTTGTTTTGACTCCCGAAATAAACATATCGAAATGGATTTCTGTCGTCCTGACTGCTCAGTCCTACGAGGCAGTTCAGGGTCCTGGGGATTCCTCCCCATGGACCCTGACAACATTTGATTATCCTCCTAGAATACAGCAACATTTTGGGAAAACTGGGAAACTGCAAGCAACAAGAATCGTGCCGAAATGAATATTTTTTTGAGTTACATGAAACCTGCACTCCCACGGTCAACAAATAATTTGTTTCAAGAATGCATCAAAAGCTATGTAAATCAAATTTAATCTGAACAGATGTCTTAAAAGAATATTACAATTGATATAGCAGTAATCTTATTAAAAGTCTTTAGTATCCATTTAAAAGACTACAAAGTATTAGGGAGCTGTTTTATTGGAACAAGTAACTCTTCACCTCTGTTGGTTAAACTCATTTCAAATATTCTGTCACATTCTTTGGGATTAGAGTTTTGCCATTCCTTTCTGCTTTGATTTCCATAATGGCTTTACTTTTTTGGGTTGTTCAGTTATATTTAAAGCACCTTTATAGTTGTATGGAATCAGTGAGTGGCTTCCATAATACTCAAATTTAACATTTCTAGTTCATATCTCAAATTTATTTTGATCTTCATCTTTTGGATTTACTAGAATTGCAGATTATCAACCACCTTTCCCAGTCTTGTATAGTTGGGTGCTTAAAAGAGTCATCAACAAATTGGAGACAGAACAGGAAAGACAGTTCAGTGATGAAAAGAAACTAGCATTCATTAAACAAGTTCTTTCCCACCAAAAAATATCTGCAGAGGAGTACACATTCTTTAAGCATGTGTTTGAGACTCTGTCTCCGTCTCATTGCTCTATTTGCTGCCTCTTTTCAACAGAAAGTAGTTTCTTTAGAGACCCTCCAAGTAAATGTAAACTATGTTTCAAAGGAAAATCAAGTGGGAAAAAAAGGATCAGACAGACATCCAACCTACCTATGAATCATTCAAGCACAAAGCCTCATAACTTGGACCTGTGAAGAAACAGGTGCATGTAATTTCAGCACCTTTAATCACTTTGCAGCCTGTCTCTGTAAAACATTTACTGATCAACTTAATATGCCAAAAACAAGACAGTTTGAGAGGCATAAAATAGTAATTTTGCACCAGCAAAGTGATTCAAAGCCAAATATAGTCGCAAGCGGCGATGAGAGGGGTCCAAGCTGTTTGCTTTGAGCTGCACAGACCATTCATGAAGTAGATAGAAGACATGCAAATATCTTGTTGTACTACCTCCCAGTGGACGATGTTCATGACACTTGGCACATGTTCTTGTAGTATCAAAACATACACATTACTAAGGGCAGAATTTGGCAGTAAAAGGAAATTGCAAGAATGTCTCATAGTTCATTAGTTATGGGCAGACAACCACTGCAAAGTTTGAATGTGTGTTATAGTGCCCCCAAATGGGCAAAGTGGACCAAATTTAAACTGCATCATCTAAGCTTGTATGTTAACAAATGTACCAAGTTTGAGAATTGTCAGCCTGAGATAGCCATGATTTCTGCCATGTAGAAAATTGTGGTGCCCCTTTGGATGATATCGGACATGTATTTTATGACACGGTCACATGATGTCACTTAAATTTGAGAATGTGCTAGAGCAATATCTCCTGGTGTGGAATGCAAATTTGTGAGCTCACTGGTCACATGGCTGGAGAGATAGAGGCAATTTCATGCTTTGAGTGTTTTGTGACCTGTCATAGCGCCGCCATGCGGCCATGCTATTTGCACGTTTTTGATAATTATTGTCTTGCGAGTGTCTTGCGATTCCAACAAGACCACAATTTGTTGAAAAACCAGGGACTAGTTCGCAAAATTTGGATTTGCGTATTATGCAAATAAGCAAACAGTGTATCAGTGGTCGCATTTGATTCAGCTGATGCCAAGAACTAACAATTTTGAAAATCTGACCTACAGTTCAAAGTTGCTGAGACTCAATGCAACAGTACTTGTTATTGCGCCACCTATTGACGCAATGGCATGGATGTTGGTGCCTGAGTAGCGATTGGAATACTGTATGTACTTGCCAACTTGCAAGGCTGTGCACCTTATGGTTTTTGTTCCCCAATGTATTTTGAGGTCAAATGAAAGTGAAAGTAAAATCTATGAAGTAAAAACAATAGGGATCTTCCGCACTTATTCAAGATTCAACATGGGCCCCAAAATATGACACCTAAATATGACCCCTAAATATTACCTAAATATGAAGAGAAATGAGAGGTGGCTCAATACTTTTACACAGTACCATATGTAATGTAGCATGTGGGTATTTTTGTCATTTTCATTTTCATTTTGTTTATGGTTATTTATTTACTTATATATTTATATATATTCTTTTAAAAATCAAAATACATTAACTGTGTAAATTTGATGTAGATATATGCATGTTTTTTTTTTATTATAAACAAATACTTACTGCCTGAATACATACTTCCTCTCCTGTAATTTTTTGTTCAGAAAGGTGTATGACAAAACAACTGCTGATATAACCTCACTAGATGCGAAACAATACAAATGTATTTTTAGATCTTGACTAAACTAATTATTACAACGAAAACTTCTGTATATCAACATTTTTGTCCGCTATTCATTTAAATAAATGTAATTCAAATTGTTGGGGAAAAAAACCCTGACCATATCAGTATTTCCAAACAACTGCAGAGTCTCAGACATATAGGCTACAGTTCCTTGTGATCCACACCCTGTTTTCCTATGTTCTTGTCTCTAGGATCTAAATCTGGAGGAAATTCCTCATTATGCATTATTATGCTCATTAGCACATGAGAGCAAGCCGCTAGACAGATGTAGGCACTGGGAGAGAAAGAGGAGAGCTGGCAACGTACATTATATGGACAAAAGTATTGGGAACTTGTTTTCAGGATTTGGTCTATCCCCCTTACTTCCAATGAAGGGCAAACTTAATGCTTCAGCAAATGCTTCAGACATTCTGGACAATGCCATGCTTCCAACTTTGTGGACACAGTTTGGGGAAGAACCTTTTCTATTCCATGGCTGTGCCCCAGTGCACAAAGCAAAGTCTATAAAGACATGGTTGGATGACTTTACTATGGAAGAACTTGACTGGCCCTCTGAGCTCAACCCCATCTAACACTTTTGGGATGAACTGGAACAGGGTTCCTGAGCCAGATCTTCTTGTCCAGTCAGTGCCTAACCAAATAAAAGCTCTACTGAATGAATGGGCACAAACTCCCAGAGAAACACTCGAAAATCTTGTGGAAAGCATTTCAAGAAGAGTGCAAGCTGTTGTAGCTGCAAAGGGGGAACCGACTCCATATTAAAGTCTGTGTATTTGAATGCAAAGCCCCTGTTTGTGTAATGGTCAGGTGTCCCGATACTTTTGTTCAAAAACATATCTGATTATGATGACATGCGTTTGCACAGCATTATGTCTGATGTCATAGTATATGTTAAGGCAACAGAATGGCGGAGTCATCCTATTATGGTTTCTGGTAATTTACTTTAAAAATTATTTTCAGATCATTTTTGGGTTGTAAGTTTTGGGTTATAATACCACGCTAATGATGTTTTCTCATATTTTTATAGGCCATATGACTTTGTGCTTAAATAGTATAACTGTTGCCATATATCTTTTGTCTTAGTGGTATAATACTTCATTTACTTTATGTCTTCAAAATGTTTAAATCATCCTTCATGTAGTTTAGCTGATTCTGATTAGACTTTAAACATTTAAATACAATAATTTATTTTAATTGCTGATGCCAGTATTAACTCTCATTATGAGCATCAGCAATTAAAATAAAAGTGTAACAAATCAAAATGAATGCTTACTTTTTTGTGGGGGTTTACAGCAAGTCTATGTGTGTATTTGTGAGTGAGTGAGTGTGTGTGTGTGTATGTGTATGAAAAATGAAGAGAGTTTAAATGTTAATCATTGAAATCCTAGTTATTAACTGATTTATTTACTTTTTAATTTCACCAATCCTTTTGCTGTTTTTATCTGTTTGGAATTGGATTGTAGAAAAAAACTGCCAAATGTGCTTGTAAGTGCAGATTTCCTGAACAGCTACCCTTAAAAGACTTTGTCTTTTCTGTCAACCAAGTACTGAAATCAACCTTGACATTACTTTTTCTGATTTTATTGTTGTGAATCAAATAGATGCACTGTACTTTCCATCATTTTCTTTTTAATGTGAGTGTGTGGTCTATCCTGACAGACATTCAACCAAAATAGTTTATCTTTCGTTTATCATGCTGGGTGAAACCTCGGCATCATTCGTCTGTTTAGTTTACAAGCCTTGTGTATAAACATCCTATGCTCTTAAGACTTAGCGAGAAGCTCTGTGACTTACTATCAACAAAGCAGTCAAGAGCACAGGCCCTTCTTGCCCAGAACTGGGGGCCATTATCGCTTTTTTGGGGGGAAAATTGTTTGCCATTTGTAAATAACTGGACCAGTCAAGCCATTTTAGGATTTGTCAAAGTAGTTACATTCATGATAAAACCTAGAATATGGAAATTGCAATGTACATCTGTCCTTTGTATAAAATGGGCCCCATTTCTCTTTCAAAGTACACTAAATAATAACATGTACACAATTTCCTCCTTATATTTACTTCTTAGTTACATTAGCCTTAAAGCATTGCTAAAATCAATAAATATCTTTAAGCCACCAAAGTAAAACATTTAACATATAGGCTGGGAAATAAGTAGGAATGTCTAGAAAAGCTTTTAAAATGTCCAAAAGAGCTTTTTTGCTGACTTTGACAAAACTACACTATTAAAAAGTAGTAAAACACCAATGTTCAAATTGGCATAAAGGACAAAATTGATTTGACTGCTTCAACAAGTGAAAGGGGGGCATTCAAAATGTGTAAATGTCATATAAGGACAAAAAGACAAAATTAATTTTGAATATAGACAAACCATGTCAGAGGAACAGAAGAATGTTTTAGCTTTCTGTAGCTACATCTTTTGACAGATTTGTTTGAAATTGGGTGAATAGCATCTATGAAATTTGCCATTTTGTTGAGCAAACCAAATGAAACAGTAGCCATCTGTACAAATACCAACATTTACAAATTTAGCTCAGGCGTTTTTTAGATGAAATGTGTAAGTTGCTGTGCCCCCATGGATGAAATGTCACAAACTTTGGTTTGCTTCCAACATGTCACATTTTATGAAGGTTGAACCTTTATGTCACAAGATATTAGCTGGTAAATTACTAAATGAATTATAAGCTTAAGGCAATGTGCCTCCTAGAGACCAACTTGCCATACACAGTTGTTGAACAATTGCCAAAAAAACCCATTGTTGCCCGGGTTCAGTTCATCCTAAAGGTGTTGGAAGGGGTTGAGGTCAGGGCTCTAACTATGTCTCTGTGGAGCTTGCCTTGCACAGTCATGCTGGACTAGAAAAGGAACATCCCCAAATTGTGTCCAAAAAGTTGGAAGTATGGAGTCGTCCAGAATGTCTAGGTATGCAGAGACATTAAGATGGTCCTTCACTGGAAGTAAGGGGCCGCCTGAATTCAATAATTAAGACGCATGTCCCAATACTTTTGTCCATATAATATATCAGCTGTGTGGGGCTACAGTCATGCCAAATAATAAGTGAAGTCTAAGTATGTTCAATTATCAACCAAAAGTGAAAAGAGGAAGAAAATAAAACAGATAAAGAAGAAGAAGCGAAGAAGAAGATTCTTTGTCACATTACAAGTACAACACACAGTGAAATTCTTTCTCTGCATATGACCCATTTGCCAAGTGAAGCAGTGGGCTGCTGCCAACAGGGCTAGATGTCTGCACTGCCCTGCACCAGCAATCATAATAAAGACAAAGATGGAGACACAAGAAGCATAATCATTTTACTGTAATGAATACAGTAGATGGATTTATTCCAAACAGCAACATCTTTAACTTTGTATACAGAAGTCTCCCCATATTAGATGCTATTTCTCAAAGTCACCTGCAATAGTTCACTGCGTTCAAAGCAATCATTAGCAGAATGTGTGAATGAAGTCTCATCTACTTACATGAGGCTGATGCATTAAGTGGGACCCTCACTCCTCCAAACCCTGGAGCGCCTCTGCTCTGAGTCTGTTTTCCCCTCTCGTAGTCATACACTCCCACCTCTGCTAACTCCAGCAGACTGCCAGTAGGAATGAGTCTTCAGCCATTCCTCCTGGCCACCGAGGGAGGAGTTGGTCTAGGACTGAACACAAAAAAACCACTATATGGACAACAGTATTGGGACACACTACTTTCCCAGGGTGTCCCTTACTTTCAGTGAAGGCAATATTAATGGTCCAGCATTCCAAGACATCATGCTTCCAGTTTTGTGAACTTTTTCTGTTCCAGCATGACTGAGCTCCAGTGAACAAAGCCAGCTCCATAAAGACATGGTTGAATAATTGCAGTGTGGCAGAACTTGACTGGTCCACACAGAGCCTTGACCTCAACCCCATCAAGCACCTTTGGGATGAGCTAGAATGAAGATTGTGAGTCAGGCCTTCTCGTGCCTGACCTCATAAATGCTCCACAGAATGAATGGGCACAAATTCCCACAGAAAAAACTCAAAAATCTTTTGGAAAGTCTTCCAAGAAGAGGAGAAACTGATATGGCTACACCAGGTGGACCCATTCCATATTGAAGTCTGTGTGTGAATGCAATGTCATTAAAGTCCCTGTTGACGTAACAGTCAGGAGTCTCAAATCTTTTCTCTTTACAGTGTATCTTTTTGCCCAGCAGAGCTCAGTTCTCAGTCTAGCCCAATCAGAATGATTTGTAATGTTTGGAGTAGAGGGACATGTGAAGCAGATATGGGAGGAGCAGCCTGCCCCCAATAGTCACGGAACAAAGTAAAAGGGAAACAAAGCTCCTTCCTTACAGTGGTATTTCCAGCTCCCCACTAAAATGAATGTAAAGAAAAAAGGATTTTTTTCCCTCACTAATGCAATGCATGCTTACCATGACAAATTGTAATGTGGTTTCCCTTTTTTCAGAAACACCATTCTAATTAAAAGCGATGCATGCACTGATGTCACCTTGATCGAATGACTGTAATTTCGTACTGTTTACGATAAGGCTTCCTTTTATAGTCCCATGTACAGCACATATACTTTTTGAGGTTTTCTGGTCAGTTTCTTTTAACTATCATTCTATTTTCCTTTTGTTTTTTGGAGCAGGCCACCAATTTTTGTTTCTTTTCAAAAACCTGAAAACTAAAAAAGTTTTTTTTTCCTCATTTGCATATAAAAGAACCTGTATAATTGAAACAAAGAGTTTTAAGACTATTTCAACATCTTAAGCAAATCTTAAAATATTATTTCACACAAGGGGACTCAGGGTAGACTGTAGCCCCCGCGGTCCAAGCGTGATTTCACCGCAGTGCAAGCCCCACAGATTCATCTCCAGGAGACCTTTCCAATGAGACCTCATGTGTATTTTTATGCCGAGTAGATCAGGGGTTAATCCCTGAAAACTGTTCACCTCGCCGCAGTGTCCCAAAACTTTTGTCCTGCATATCTTGGCGGGGAAAGCACTCAGGCACTTCAATCTCCACAGTTTGATTGATTGCATATCTCAGTGGGGAATTTAAATGAAAAGAAGCAAATACAGGTTTACCTTTACATTTTCTTTAAGGGTAATGTATTAAAATGAGGTTAAAATGAAATGAAAGTGTTCTGGGAGCATATTTGGGGGCACATTTAGGGTTTAGGTATTTTAGGCATTATTTTTTACCAAAACAGGCATTACGCGGGTGCTCTTGGAACCCCCCCACTTTTGTCAGATTAAAACGATGCTACATGGGTCAGATAGTATTTATAATACAGTCTAGAAAGCTTGAAACACCCCCCTCAGAACATACTAAAGAGAGACCATACTTACAATTACATTTACTGCATTGGCCAGACACTCTTATCCAAAGGGATCTGTCCCTCACACCAGTAAACCTAGACATAAAATTAAGAGTTGCTAGTAGACTAAGATTCTACCAGAGATAGAGTTAGTCCTTTGCCAGGGTCTTATCGGATCTCATACACACAGAAGACAGATTTTTTTCTTTTTTGCACTTGTTTACACTGTGAATGGTCACCAAATCAGGAGGAAATGCCAAGGTCTCCTGGCACAGCACTGTTAAATGCAGAAATAAAATTTTGCTGTTTTGCTAGCTTATTTGTTTGCCCCTGCTATGATGCTAATTTCCATATAAGCTTATCATTTAATCCTTCACATTTGCGTCATGTGACAAAGCTTATTGCAGCAACTTGCAGAATCACATGCTTTATGTAAAAGTAAAAAAATACCACAGTGGCAGAGAATACACATTATTTCAGCTGCTAAAGAAAGTGCTACTTTGTTTAATGTGTCTCCTTTAAAAGTGCCACACACTATTAGGTAAATACTCACTTCATTTACTTTCATCTCATAGATCACATGGCCATAGCCGAGATAAGGTTTTCCTTTGGGTTGCGCCCGAAAACATTCCACTACAGTTCTGGAGTCTTGAAAACTTCCAGCCGCATATTTTTGTGCTAAACTGTGAGTACAATAGTTGCAGGGGTATGAGGGTCATTCATGGGAATGAGTCGACAAATAATCAATAAATCGGCCTGAATATCTAAATTGGGATATCTGCATTCACAAAAACAGGAGGCTACAATCACGTAAATATAATTAAAGTAAATGCAAGTTGTTGTTACGCATGTCTAGCATTATGTAAGGGCTGGAGGTCAACTTTGTGCATGGCTAGATTCCAGGAGAAGGATTGGCTAGCTCTGCTCCTGCAGGTCATGTCCTATGAAAGGTCAGTAGAACAAGACCACCAAAACATAAATCAAGATAATTCACCCAACCACAGGGAGGAGCATTTGCAGCTTGCTATTTGGTGTCTGTAGGTCCTATAAAGAATGACTGAAGACTGGTCTTCTTGATAATGAAGACCTTCACATGCTGGTTGCCTGGTGGTTGGGGAGAAACTGCAGTGATCAACAGGCTGTGGGTTCGAATCTCAGGACTGCCAGTGTTTGGGATGGTACCCTTAAATGAGGTACCACCCCCGCACACCACTCTGTGTGGCTGGCTGCTTCACTCGTTTGCAGAGAGCTGTTCATGCTGTTCACGCTGTGGTGTGACAAATGGACACTTCGCACATGGGCTATTCAGTGCTGGTATATGTTTTGTGAGCAAAGTTTAGAAAGCAAAGGACATAACCTCAGTTTTGAACAGATCCCAAAATGGTATAAAAGCCATAACTCTCTTATGAGAAATGATACTGCATATTTGTGTCCACTCAAGAAGTTCCAGCTGTACAAACACAAAATAAACCATTTATATCATGAACTTTTTAAGTTTGTTTACACTGCAAACATATTTGCAGGCATGATATCACAATCAATTGTAGAAATGTTTAGGAATTTGTGCTGAAGTGTTAGGGTGTGTGGTGGTCTAAGAGATGGAATACTTAACTCTGGACCAAGAGGTCATAGGTTAAAATCCTACCTTCAGCACACCATCACTGGGTTTCTGAGCAAGACCCTTAACCCCAAGTTGCTCCAGGGAGACTGTCCCCTGTAGTTAAGCAATAGAAGTTGCTTTGGAAAACAGCGTCTGCTAAATGCCGTAGAGGTGTTAGTGCCAAGCTTGGCACTTGGCTGGTCACTGATAATGATGGCATGATGTAGTCAAAACTGTCCCTCCCTTACAATGCTGCTGGGTCAGTGTTAACATGGTTTCAAAGTCCTTTCCTGAATCTGTAAGGTACAATAATTGTGGTAGGCGGAGAACACAGTTGTCTGTGAGTAAGGCAGTCATAATGGACTATTGCTGCAGTCTATTGCTGAAATGTCAGGAGGAAAAAAGTCGAGTCCAATGCATTCTGCTTTATTTTCTAAGGAAATAATCTCTATTGTGTCATTTATTAAAGTTTTTTTATTTTTCCAGTTTTTTCATTATAAATGCTCATATAAGCATTTATTTTACTCCAGTCACTATTTCCAGTTCACATTATATCTGCCTACAGCTCAGAGGTTCAGAACTGGTTGGAATTTGCTGAAAACAAGCAAATTTTATCTGTAGGTGTCAGTAGAATGGATGGATGAGAAGTGGGATTTTTCAATTTAGCTTGTAGATATGACTTGGCAGTGAGCCCATTTAAGCACTGATTTTAGAAAGAAAAAATACTGCTCCTTCCCTCCTACTCCCCTTATCCCAAGTGCTGGAACATGAATCTTATGGACTGACCCTGAATCTGGCACTTTCAGAGTCTCCAGTGTCAGATCTGCTTTATATCAACTCCCTTGCATAACCATGGCATGGAAACACCCACACTGAAAGCCGACAGCTATAGCTGAGATGAGGTTTTCTTTGGACTGAACATTAAAGCTCAGTTAAGAGCCTGAAAAGCACATGATTACATCACATACAGCAACGATTCCCAATACAGTTCTGGAATCCTGAGTCAGATATTTTTTTTTCCTGAACATGCCAGTGTAACCAACTGCTATCGGGGGCTGAAAGAGCATTGAGAAGCTGAGCTAGCCTGTGACACTGTTTTTGATAGCCGATGTTTAATGAGAATGTGTAGATATAAAATTCCTTAATGTGCTGCCAGAGTGTTTGGGTTCTTTCTTTGAGGAGTTTGTATGTTCTTCCTGTGCCTGTGGGGTTTCTGCCAGGTGCTCTGGTTTCCTTCCATAACCCAAAGACAGCAGGTGAATTGGAGATGCTAAACTGCTCTTAGTTTGTCTGTGTGTCTTCCTTTACAATTACATTTACGGCCTTTATCAGACGCTTTTGTCCAAAGCGAGTTCCCTACCTACAGGGGGCAGTCTCCCTGGAGCAACTCTGGGGTGAAGGGTCTTGCTCAGGGACCCAGTGGTGGTGGTAGGACCTCTTGGTCTGGGGGCAAGTGTCCTACCCACTGAGCTACCTCTTCCCTGCAAAGGACTGGTCACGTCTTCAGGGCTAGCTACCAAATGTATCTTATAGTAACTATTAAGAACCACTTTAAATTAACAGGATTGATGTAACATTGAATATTCCAATGAGAGCATGAGATGCTTAAAAGAAATGTAAGCTCATTCTGACAAATCATTGAGAACCAAATGTCCTCAGAGAGCAGTTTGCTTTGTAGAACCCTGGCATGGTTAAACTGTTTGCCAACTGTTATGATGATGTTTTCATTCAGGCATTGTTGCTCCTTTGTGACCTGCTGCTCCTCAGGTTAACTCACTCTAGGTTGCATGCCACTAAAACAGCCACAAAAATATTTGACATTATTGTTGATATCATAATGCTGTATTGTTTCAGCGCTGCACGACCCACACACATACACAATATCCCAAAAAAGTTCACCACTGTGTGGCATCTCCCCTTCTTCTTACAACACTCAACAGACGTCTGGGGACCGAGGAGACCAGTTTCTCA
>JBBPDB010023397.1:0-12242 GCA_037974465.1 Brachypetersius altus | reverse complement strand
TCTATAGTCAGATTCTGCAGCAGGTTCCATTATGTGCTGCCCATTTTGACCGACCTGAAGCTTTTACTTCCGTCTGCGAGTGTCGGAACCTTTAAAGAGCATTATTAGACTCACATGTGACATCATTCCCAATTTTAATTACACTGCACCCTGAGGAATTTGCTAAATGCTCCATGTTCTTCTCTAACACCTTCTGTTATATAACTATATGAAATTTACATCATCTCAGCCCACAGCCAGCCCAGAAGTGATGCTGCTGTAACTTGTCATGAAAACATTTTAGTTCATTGCTTTTATTTGACTATGTACTCAATGATTTGTGTTTCAGCCATGAGGTTTTATGAAATGGATTATGAAATTCTTATGAAATTATATGACAATCTGCATAAACATACCAGCAAAAAACACTGAAACAATTCTAGTACAAATAGAGGAATCGATCATCTGTTTCATATAAACAACTGAGACTGATATTGAGCAAAACCTATTGTTCTCGGCATAGAGCAGTGGTCCCCAACCCCCGGGCCGTGGACCTGTACCGGGCCGTGGGTCATGTAGTACCGGTCCGCGGGCTGCACAGAAAAAAAAAGGCCGGGTCGTGAAAATAGTTTCTGATATTAAACCGGTCTGTGACGAAAAAGGTTGGGGACCGCTGGCATAGAGAACAACTTCAATACACTGTTTTTGTTACTACTTAATTACTTAAGTTATTTATCTATAGTATTTATACCTCAGCATTTAGCATATTGGATTTCATGTGTAGTATTGATATAGATAGATATGGAAAAAGAGTGTTTTTGCAGAGTTATTTATTGATTTTGTGTGTTATATTGATCTTGTCTCTGTGTGTATGTGCAGTAGTAACAAAGGCCATTTCCTCCAGAATTAATAAAGCATTCTTTTTACCTGAACTCAGACTCTTTTGATTTCTCTAGGATTTCTCAGCAGCTCATTTCACCAAATGCTATACTTGTGTAACTTTGCATGTTAGAATAAATCTTGAATCTTTTAAGGTGCAATGGTTTTCAAGGCCTAGGCTATTCATCCTCATCCACCAAGGGTTGACATGCTTGCATGTATAAATTTTGACAAAGCAGAATCACTTAAGATTTGTTGTTTAAGGCCTGAGACTACTTCAATATACAAACACAATTAGGTTTTACTTGATTCAATAAGAACATACACCCACGCCAACCAATTGTGGATAAACCTGGAGCCCCTGATCTAGGCTGTCCACTCCTTACAGACGCAGGGATAGCTGGATACTCAGAGAGGGCACTGTAGGGTCAGACAAGACTTAATAAAAAATAACTGTTGTGTCTGAAAACAGTTTAAAATCCCAGTCACAAGGGAAGGTTTATCTACGTGTACCATCTCTTTTCATCAATCTGGGGCTGTCCAGGACAAAACCTACAGGATTAGAGAGGAACGGCTGAGACACTGAAGGACGTGCGTTTTTCACCAAGATACACATTTAAGTAGAGACCCATGATTCTGGTTTCCTTCTGTTATCATGCAGAAGTGACATTTTTATCTAAGGATCTACTGTACTGCCGACAAGTCTTAGACACCTGAGAAAACTAAAACCTTTGATGAACAAAAAGTGTTTTTCCCATAATATTACTATATATATATATACATAACTAAACATGATAAATAAAAACATCAGTACACAGTAAATAGTGATTGCTTCTACAGTGTATCAATGTGTTCCTTGTGGAAGCCCAGTATTACTTCCAGTTTCCATTAGCAACCTGGTTTGACTCAATCAGTCCTTCATTAAATTAAATCAGGAGCTGCTGATGGAATTTCACAAATTCGAGAAACGGCTGGAGGAACCAAGTAGAAATCTGGACCCAAACCTGTGTTCTGCTCACCAGCTCCACAAAATATCAACTATCTACAATCAACTCTTGATACTTTTTACAGCTTTCGTGTTTGTTTGCGTTTATTCTAATGTTAACTTTGCTAGCAGATTGATACATAATAATTATCACACACTGAGAAAAACAACTAAACAATCTGCAGGGGTGCCTAAGACTTTTGCACAGTACTGCAAAACTGTCACTTAACCCTTTTCTGGAATTTCTGAACAGCGCACTGACTGACAGAAGAATGACATAACAGGCAGAATCTCACTGATAAAAAAAAAAAAAAAAAAGAAAGGGCAGGACTGCATTCCAGAAGTTTATGACAAAACAACTTCCATTAACAGATTTCACCGTCCAGTCCTAGACCTCAAGACTTCAGCCAACACCCTAGTCCTGGGTACAAAATTAATCCACATCAACAAATCCTATTAACCGCACAAAATATGCCCTTTACGTGTTCTCTGGTTTCCAGCAATACACAATAACCTTCAGCCTGTTGAGCCACATTCTAAGCACACACTACTGCTCTTGATCCATTAAGGCCTGTGCTGATATTCGTTCCAACTCTGAACGACACCACCTGGCTTAACTAATAAGCTCACCTACTTAATAAGTCGACGTCATTTGTGAAGACAGGTGTCACTGAGGCAAATACCTGCACACAAGATGCCTCTTGATAGGTCATGCGGAGGAGTATTTTGTTTATTAGGTGTATAAAAGAGGGAGATTGATGTTTTCATCCAAATAAACCACAGCTTATAACCCATGTGTGTAAATTGGGTGTGTTCAACTCTGTGACACAGTTTGATGATTGGGCTCATTTGTTAGCAGTTTTAATAGGTGTATTGGAGCAGGGAAATCAATCACCAGACTGTGCTAGACATTGGTCCTTATAACACCCTTGGTGTAAATAAACACTGGGCTTATGTGTGTGTGATTCTAGACTAGTTTGTGGCTCTATTCTGTAATTCTAAGCTGTTAGATCGCTCACTAAACATTCTCCTGTTTTTCATGTTCCGGTTTCTGAGACTTACTATCTGTGACAGCAGGAATGTTTCCTTAATAAACCAGAGGATGACATGGTTTGCACAAAAGGGAGAGAAACAAGTGTACTTCTCACTTCTGGCTGTAGTTTGTTTGTTTGTTGTGAAGGACACTACCATGAAAAGGCAATGAACTAAACCTGTTTTGCTTTAATTTCCCCAAAACAGCAAGTGAAAGCTAGGGACTGTATCAATTCTGAACTGTGTATGTTTGTTCCTGCACGTCTATGTGGATGTTCTGAAGAACTCCCATCTGGGGTTGCAAGATGAATGAAGCATCCACTTCTCCAGCCAAATTGAAGATGGAGCAAGTTTAATGTCTCCAACCTCTCGGGAAGACAGCGGGATGGGTTTCACTATAAAGGGATGTGAAAGACCAGGTGTGTTTGTGACTCTATGGTAACCTTTAGAGAGTGACTATCAGTTTTCTTTGGACGAGGATAGATGGGGAGATAGGATAACACGCTGCGCACTGTCATGCAGAGAGGATGAACTGCCCAGTGTGAGTCACTACTTCCAGACTATGATGTAATAGAGTTCCCTTTTCCAAGAGTAACCACAAATGGCTTATACTACATGTACGGCCCACACCGAACAATTATGTGCTCCTGCTGCATGAGAAAATGGCCATGAGCCGAGTGACAGCTTGTAGGCCTTGGAGGATCAAATCTGAAGAGAAGTCTACTGCTTGGGTTAAACATCAGGACCTCCGAGCCATGTGTGACAGATTTAAAGGTACCAGGGGTAACATGGGTGACCCAAAGTAGTTATACTGATTTCTGCAAAAACAAAAAAACATGGGCATTTACACTGCCTTTTCTGTGTTATTCACTTAACTATATGCTACTTATCTAATAGTATTTATATCCAGCATTTGTGTATGTAGCATAGCATGTTTCCACATTGAGTTTTTTCTACAGATTTCTCACTGGATTTTTTTAGACATTATATTTTATATTATTTTTGTGTCTGTAACTCTTTGCAGTCATAACATGAGCAATTTCCTCCAGGATCAATAAAGTTTTCTGATGAAAAGCTGTACAAATCTACAAATCTGTACTAGCTGTACAAATCTGTACTAGCTATACTGATCACTCTTTGGGCGTTTGCCGTAAACTGTACTGATCAGTATGACTAGTAGACTTAAAGAGATCAGCACAGTTTACAACAAACGCCCGAAGAGTGATAGCTCTAGACCTGTCCTTGTTATACTGATCACAGACCTCTGCAAATCTAGTCACTATCTGGGCATTTGCTGTAAACAATACTGATCTCTACTAGTAATATTTACCACTCGGTGTGTTTACTGCAAACTCCAGAAATAAATAAAAGTCTCAGAACTAAACTCATAATTGAAGACCAGATTTCCAACGTGGCATCTTCTGAACTGCCTTCGCTATAAAGGGTTACAGCTGTGTGTGGGACTGAACCTACATGATCTGAGTCAAACCTAACACTTGACTGGCCTCCCAGCACACTTCACACCACTGTTACTTCCTCATTAGAGAAGTCAGAGCACGCAACTTTCAGCGCAACTTAGAAAGTCTCCGAGACCTCACGGCTCGAACCTCTTGTCTTTAAAACATGCTTGCCACAACTACGAGTAAGTTTTGAAGCCAACAGAGTACAGGGTGCTACTAGAGCAGAGATAAAGTCAGCTTTATTTGACTTCTGAGAAATCACACCAGTCAGAGTAACCAGAACAGGGTGGGTTACAATGTTTCTACCTGTAGGAAATAAATAGAAACTTTTAGGTGGGGTGTGGCACTTACAAATTTCTTCTTCTCGCTGCCCTCATCGTATGTTTTTTTCGGCTTCTTCTCCTTGGTGCTCTTCGAGGCGCCAGCACCCGAGGCTGAGTTTCCAGAGTTAGGAGGATCCATGCTTGATGTACTCCAAAACTGAAAGTATCCGATGGTCCAGAGCTTGGTTTAAAACGCCAAGTGTGTTAGACTCGGTTCGGCCGTTTCCCCTTCTTCCCCCGGGCTGGGCGACTCACTTACCCCCTTGGCCTGAGAGCTAATCCGGCTAACCCGAAGCCCTCCGTTCCAAACAGGAAAAAAAGGAGGGAAATTTGAACAAGAGACCCCCAATGCAAGCGAGAGTGAGCTCTCTTTAAACCTAGACCTTTCACAAATATTCACTAAAGTACTCCCGAAGTTGAAAAGACAAAAAAATACAAGCTTTAAGAGCTTAAGGGTGACACAGCCCGGCTAAAATGATCACCCAAAACTCAAAACTCCTGTAGCCACAGCAACCAGCGCGGGTCTGCCTGACCCCCCTCTCCTCACCCTACAGCCTCACCAGTCCCTCACGGACAAAGCCATCAGAACACGGCTCCCACGAAGATAGTCACGGAGAAGACATTTCCTAACTTTAAATCCCAGAACGGAGTTTACTCAAGCGGCTGTGTTTACGGAGACCAGCAGCTCTTCTCTACTCTTCTCTTCCTGCCTCGCTCGGGCAGGTCAGGGGGCGGAGCTACACACCAGGGCCTCACCTGTGTCTGTGTGTGTGTGTGTGTGTGTGTGTGTGTGTTTCACTTACAAAACATCACAATACTTTTTTATATCGTGTAGGTTTTACTCCACATTGTGTGTTAGCAGTGTGTGTGTTCCACCTGCAAAACCTCCCAATAGGGGATGTTTTTTATACACACTTTATACCAATGTGTGTTTGTGTGTTTCACTTTAAAAAAAAAAACAGTGTATGTAATGTTGCCCCAGATTAGCTGTGTGTGTACTTCACTTGCAAAAACATTTTTTTACTTCTCAGTGGTGTCGGTGTGTGTGTGTGTGTGTGAGAGAAAGAGAGAGAGAGAGAGAGAGAGAGAGAGAGTGAGAGTGTGTGTTTGTTTTAATGTTTGTGTGTGTGTGTGTCACTTGCACACATACATTTCCTAAATGCAGTGTCTGTGTGTGTGTGTGTAATGTTTCCCTGAGTTGTGTGTATGTTTTTGTGTCTGTGTGAGTGTGTGATTGTGTGTCTGTGCACACATCCATTTCATACTTACACAGTGATCTCAGTGTGTGTCCCTGCTCTCACTGTATTAACAGTAGTTTTACTGGCCACTCTAAGCTTTCTGGACTGTGGGTAAAATAAAAGAACATCGTTCGAAATAAAAGTAGCAAGAAACAAAATAATAGTTGGTTATTTGTGTGTAAAGGTCGTTACATTGATTACATTGTTTAACGGAGTGCTCCACCGTGTGTGGAGTAAAGGAACAGCAGCCTGGGCATCAGGTTTTGATGTCAAGATCCAGAGAGAGGCGCGATGTTTTTCTTATTATGGCTCCATAATTCAGTTATTGAGATTTAAAGTGCTCTGATTTTAAATAGTGCACTTTTGGCATGTTTTCATGGACACAGGCCTTTTTCTATTCCAGCAGGACTGTGCTCCAGTGCACAAAGCAAGCTCCATAAAGACATGGCTGGAGGAGTTCAGTGTAGAAGAACTTGACTGACCTGCACAAAGCCCTGACCTCAACCCCATCCAACGCCTTTGGGATGAACTGGAACAGATTTTCTCGTCCAACATCAGTGTCTGACCTCATAAATGCTCTACAGAATGAATGGACACAAATTCCCACAGAAACTCTTGTGGAAAACCCTGTGGAAGTTTGAGGAGTGGAAACTGTGACTCCATATTAAAACCTATGTATTTGAATGCAGTGTTTTTAAAGTCCATGTTGGTGTAATTGCTAAAACATTTGTCCATATAGTGGATGTATATATTTCTTCTCAAACTTGGTACTGATAGGAGCCAGACACCTTCTGTCTACTGTCACAACAGGTGCATTTAAATCCTGTTATTCGATAATCTTATAATTTTCCACTCACTCAGTGTGGCTCAGTGCTGCTTGCTAGTGCTTATGCAATATACTTACGGTGCAGTTTTAGTAATTCTGGAAGGTTAACATCCTAATCACACGACAGTGTTTCATTGCCGTGTTGTGTATTTATTGCATTGTTCCTCACATATCTGCCTCTTATGCAATATCATGCTTATGGTGCAATACCATTCATTCTGGAAGGTTTACAGCCCATCCACACTATCATGTTACATTGTTGTAATGTCTATTACTTGTTTTGTCTCTGTTGTAATTTGCACTTTGTTGAATGTATATGTTGCACCATGGCCCCGGGAGAACCAGTGTCCCATCACACTGGGTACATGTTCACAGCTGCTGATGACAATAAGCAACCAAGAAATCTAGAAAAAAAAATGTATGTCTTTGCATTACCGCACTTTGCATGGACCTTTCCATAATGAATGGGTTAAAAATACATTTTAGTCCTCAAATTCATGTCAGAATTTCAGCGAAGCCATGTCTCTGACACCAGGCAGTGTATTCATAACCACTGCATGATAATCTTTGAAGCACTAAACACTTCAGACGTCTGGTTCCTGCTACTGTGAACCGCAGTGTTTCTAGAACGGAGCATTTTCCATCGAACAGCTTGGAGAGATTTTGTTTAAGTAATGATTACATTATGCAAAATGTTGAAAAATCAGTGGCATTCCTCTTCGTCAGTATACGAGCTCCACAGAGCAGATCATTATGCAGAGCGTTGTATAATCAGACATGCTTAGTGAAACATTTGAATTTTGATGAAATTCCAAGATATAATACTTATACTTGGGATATTTGGGAGGAAAGCTGTCTACTGTTTCATTCAGTCCCATTAGTTTTACTTCTACTTTGGTCCTTATTTCACTGACGGATGGTTTTAAGATATTTCATCCAGTTCTGTAAGAACAGACACATGCATAAGATTAAACAAAGTCCATAAATGTCATTTACAAAGCTCAACTAAAGTAAAGTCCGCTATATGTCTCCATGTGCATTTTTTTAACTTAATTTAAAACTTTGATGAGCAGTACCATAAATCCTGCTGTATTTGGTCAAGTGTAGAATTAACAGTCTGCGGATGCTTTAAGCCTGTCATAAAGAGATAGTTTTGGCATAGCAGTCATCTAAGCTGAGAAAAAGCCACTGTCGCTCATGGAAATTCACTGCCATATTGTCCATAACAGTCTTTCCTTGGAAAATGCGCTGACTCAACCCACTTTTATTTGGTCGCCTTCCAGTAGATGCGATTAAATATTAGCATTGCTTCTGCACAAATTTACATTTACATTTACAGGCTCCCACTGTCCACCCACAACTGTGCACATGCACAACAGTCTGTGTGTGTGTGTGTGTACTCTCTGACGCACTGGTGTTCCTCTGTGCGCTCTTCTCTGAGCAGGCAGCAAGGATAGCTTCATCACCAGCATTTAGCCATTCATTTTAGACCATCCTTGCTAGGCAATTTAAATTAGATGCCTTACACACATGCATGTTTGTATTCCGGTCTGTTTGGTGTATTTGCACTGACTTAAATAGTATCGTAGCTAAATGTTGCTGCACTACACTTGAAACCAAAAAGAATTCATTGGCTTTTTTACATTGTCTAATAAAAATCCCATCTTTAATGAATGGCAATCAGATTTAAACAATTTCCCACTTACTTCAGATACACATCAGCCAAGACATGTTTGTAGTCCAAATGTCTCTTCTATTGTTTACAACCGGCGCTACAAGGATAATGTTTGGAAACACTAGAAGTCACTAGTCACCCAAAACTGTTTCAATAAACACATCCTCAGGATTGTTGTCTGAGCAGGTTGAGAAAGGTTTGGGTGATTTCTTCTTATGAGTGACCAATATGGATGACTTTAGACTTTGTGTATGTGTTCGATTCATAGCTCCAGTGCTGAACTAAAGAAACAACATCTGGCCAACAAACATGTTTAAGTTGAATGACTACATCTAGTTTGAATGGAATATTATGTAAATTTGATTATTTGCTGTGTGCTATGGATTCAAAAAGCATGTGTCCCCACTGAGGAGCTGTCCCCACAATGACAAATGTTCATGTTTTCCTATTATTTACCCAGGACCCATTTGGTCCCCACAATGAACCCTCTACACATATAGACACTCTACAGACTACAGTAATGCTCTTAAGCTTGGCTGATCACTGAAGCGCTTCATGCCACTGCTGTTAAAAGGCCAGTCAAAGGGCAGTCAGACATTTTTAATAAGGCACATTAAAATGCTTATGACCATTAGGCACGGCCCATTGCTCCCTTTCCTCGAATTCACTGAAAATGCTACTGACGGAAATGACATGACAATTAGTCTTGGCCTCACGTTTGGGGAAGCATCAATGCCACCTCTTTTTTTTCTCTGTCCCCTGTGGGCCTTTTTGGCGCATCACACCTGCTTTCCAGTGCATGTGATGCTAAGCTGGTGGTGGATTAGAGCGGATAGAGTGATCTTTATCAGGCCATGGCGCCTTGTGTTGCATAGGAGCCAGGATCACAGAGATATGCTCTGCTAATCTCCTCCAGCATATGCACATCTTCATCAGCGCCATGCACATCGCTGCAAAGACCCTGTAATTAAAAAGGAGAAGACCATGACTGCTAACTGAAAGTACACTCCACATGATTTAGGGCATAACGCTGTGATAAGCCCTTGCATAAGCTGCTCTGTCAGGAAAAATATTACAATAAATCAGCATCACATATTCACCATTAAGCAACTGGAACCACTACACAGCAAAATCACCAGTCTTAAATGAACACCTACAGGGAGCATTTGAAAACAAGGCAATCTCTTGCAGAGTCTGGTACATGTCTCTGACTGTGTCCCACTACGAAGTGAGTTGTCTACATAGGCAGCATTTTAAGTCATCAAGCGCACACAATCCCTGACAAAAACGTTGTCGCAGCTCTCAAATACGCACAAAAGCATCTTATTTGGTGCCATTGAAGTAGCATGATGGAATTATAATGCCAAATCAGCAGCATCATATGTCTTCTTAGTCAATCAATCAATCCCATAATGGTGCTTGTTCATGATGTTAGACAGAAGAAATTCCACAAGCAGAAATGTTCTGCTTCAAACATGATTTTTTTTTTAACTTAAATGTTTTTTTAAAAGTACAAAAGCTGTTCTATTTAAAATGACAGTTATGTTAGATGATCATGTTGTAGTTTTTATAGTCTTTAGTATGTCTAGGATATGTGAAGATATGCATTCTAGCTGTATTGTCTCAGGTTTTAAGTATTGTTAGCTTAGATTGTGCTAAATTGTTACAATCCCAGTGCCTAACATCAACATCAAATTAATATTAGATAATCAACTAGTGTATCTAAACGAGGTAGTTTTAGTTATCTAACAAGCTTAGTCACACACAGTTCAGTTTAGTAGAGGTAATTTTAGATCAACAAAGGTTATAAGCTCCAATGGCATTATGGCATCAGTTGGAATTCTCAAGATTCCTCTCTAAAAGCTGATGGGAAAATTTGTGATTATTAACTAAAATGTTTTATGTATCAATGTTATGAAAAATGAAAAATAAATAGTACATATCCCTCTGAAATTATGCACTCTATTGTATTTAATATGCGAAAAAGGGGATAAGACAAAGCACAGCATGAAGTTAAGTATGATTCGGCTTAGTTCATGAGATCTGCCAAAAAGCATGAGATCAACTGCTTTAAATGTAAAAAGGAAAGGAATGAAGAGCTCAGGAGATGAGCAAAGAGAAAATGTTAGGTTCCAGGGGCACCTGAAGCAAAAAAGGAGAGTATGAAAAGTATGAAAAAGTTTAAGGGAAGAGCCGTGTGCAGCAGAAGTCACTTTACACAAATATCAGCTTCGAGGTGATTATGACCAGGGTTTGTATACATGTTTTAGTACAGTACTGTCGAGAGAACACAAAGCAACCATATGTGTGTGTCTTGGGATGGTGAAATACAGTACTTCTGTACTCAGAGGTGGGAGGTTTGAAAGTAGCCACTCCGAGAGCGTTATTCATTTTCTTTGCTGCTGATTGGCTGCTACCTGTGATACCTCTCTGGCAGACGCAGTCCGGCATTCCCGCATCAGGACAGAACATGGGGCTATCTCACATTCATCTTTAAATTTTTTAAGAGTAATGTATTAAGCTGAAAATAAAGAGTTTTGAAGCAATATTTAGAGTTTAGACTATAAAATTGTATAAATATGACTTTTTTTACCACATCACAAATGTGTGGTTTTTCCACAATTTGCGCTCTTGGAACATAACCCCTGCAAATTACTGTAGGTTAACTGTAACTCTTTTACACTCTTTCTAGTTTCATGTTAATCAAAACCCGGATGGTACACGCTTTTAATTATGTATAAAAGGTCATTATTATATCTCTTTTTAAGGTTTTCCTTACCTGAGTTGTGGTAATTAGAGAGCCAGAATGAAGCTACTCAAATTAGGTACGCTTTTGCCGTGCTGACTGAGAATTGCCATGCATTTTTCTGTTTATCCCATGCATGTGT
Organism: Brachypetersius altus; assembly: GCA_037974465.1. Lineage (NCBI taxonomy): Eukaryota > Metazoa > Chordata > Actinopteri > Characiformes > Alestidae > Brachypetersius > Brachypetersius altus. The sequence continues at coordinate 957 of JBBPDB010023397.1, read as the reverse complement.
ACTTGTCACTTAGGTTAACCTCTAATTATAACTCAGGATTCCACCATGGCAATGATGAAAAATAGTAACTTTTAATTCAAATAGTTTACAAATAAATGAAAGTTATTAAAATGAAAAACAGATAGATAAACATCTAGTTTTACTGACCATCAGTTGTTCATCCCACCCCCCCAGGTATGAGCCAAAGCCATGTCTACTGTATGCCAATTTCTTTGTATTTAGCATGAGATAATCTCATTCAGAATCTGGCTGAACTGACTGCAATGTGAAGTTAAAGGTTTTAAAAAGTTCATTCATTCATTTATTTTTATATTCATTAATTATATATTAAACCTATCCAGAGGTCAATGGGTGTGAGGCAGCGATGCACTCTGGGCAGTGCACCACCCCATAGCAGGGCATGCACACACACGCAAACACATACCCACCATACACACTCATACCTGTGGTCAAATTAGAATCCCAATTCACCTAACAAGCATGTCTTTGGCCTGTGGGAGAAACCGGAGACCCCGGAGAAAACCCATGCCACCAGGACACGGATTCAAACCTCCAACCCTGGAGGTGTGAAGCAACAGCACTACCCACTGCACCAGTTTTGTTAAAGTAGAAAAAGCTATATATCATTTAGCATTCTAATTGTAACAGCCCTAGCCCTGTCTAGCTAAGCTAGTTAGACTGGTTTTAAATAATACCCAAGGCAGTGGACTGAGTCAAATACAGTAGATTTTAAGAGAGCTTGCTCTCAGATTGAATCATGGACTATTTTGGAAGGTCTGAAGCCCCCCCAAAATGATCCCAAGCCACCCTAAATATATAGTAATTATTATACTATTTTTTAATTATATCTCCAAACATTTCATACAAGATATCACTGAGAGCAGATACGCACTTTACAAATAGAAACAAGACTATGAATTGAAATGAAAAATAATAAGTCTAGCTCTCATTATTGAA
>JBBPDB010023361.1:0-12243 GCA_037974465.1 Brachypetersius altus | reverse complement strand
AAACGCCCAGTTCTTTGAGCTGTAAAAAACAGCTGTTCAGACAGACAACAGCAGGATGGTTTAATTTATACTGAACTTTGGATCAATTAGTTCAATTTAATTTAACACACTATACATAAAAAATCACAATTATTACTGAAAAAAACACATGGTGCAGATTCATACTAGACACAAATCACTATTATTATGGATGGTTTAATTTATACTGAACTTTGAATAAATTAAATAAATTTAACACATTATATATACATATAAAATTATTACTGTCAGCCTGTACATTTACACACACTGTACATTTAAACTGGAATAAATGAATTGCTTTTCTATGTTCTGTATTCTAGCAGCTTCACTCCTGATCCAGTTTCTGGTGGATTAAATACTCACTCTCTCTCACTCTCACTCTCACTCACACTCTCTCTCACTCCCTCCTTCCCTCTCTCTCTCTCTCTCTCACTCCCTCTCTCTGCTCTTAACATCACTGTATTGTTGCAGTTGTAAAATAATGTAAGAGTGTAGTTTAACATTTCCAGTGGCTAATTATTTGTTAATTTTTTTGTAGGGAATTTTGAATCAAGTGTGATCAATAGTGGATAAAACAATTTTTTCATTTGTATAATTTCCCTTTTGCCATCTCCTCAGTGGAAAACAGAAAAAATGGCTTATAGTATAGTAATCTTATAGTAAGAAGTAGACATTATCCAAGACATGTTTGAAGCACAAATTCTGCTTCTTTTTACGAGTCAATAGTCACCCAAATCATTTACAAAAAACTCAGAGTAGCAAACAGCAGTCACGATCCATTGGTATAACCTCCATTACTTCAATTCTCCATGGATCGTACACACAGTCCTCCTCTAGTCCGCTGGGCACCATCCCACAGTCCGGAGGGACCCACGCCGTGTCGTACCCATGAAAGTGCCACGTCTTCTGCATTGGATGGCCCTGATAATCGATTTTCTTCACTTTACCAACTCGTACTCTTACTTTGAGGACGGCCAGCAACTTGTATCGTTTCTTCAGTGGATATCGAGAGGCTTTTTCAAAACTTCGACTCAAATAGACGCCAGGTCCCAGCATCCCATCAGCAGAGGGAGTAAAGCCTTTCCGCTGGATTTTTTTAGCATTGGCCATTGTTGTGCCATGGTACATAGTGTAGTATTCGTGGCCAGAATATTGATTATTTCCCATCTTCTCATGAGCTACTTCTGCATTATCCTTTAGAAAATAAATGTCTTGGTTAATGCATTGTCCAACAGTCTGAAATCTGCATTTCCCTCTTATTCCTGACTGATGTACATGATTTTCAAGGACCCCTACCAGTCTGCTTGCCCCCATTAAAGTATAAAGTAACCCCCTCAAATTCACGGGTGTTACGTCTCAAGAGCACCTGTGAATTGTAAAAAACGCAAATTGGTGATTGCCTAAAAATGCCTATTTTTATAGTGTAAATTCTAAATATGGCCGCAAACCTCCTTCCAAATCACTGTAAATTAATTTAAACTCAGTTTAATACATTCTCCTTAAAGAAAATGTGGGGATAAAGCCGTATCTGTACTGTACAGTTTACACTGAACTGCTGTCTCCCGCAGTGCTAGAATGTTAATAGTGATGTTACTTCTGTATAGACTGGACTGGAATTCATGCAGCGCCTTTTCTTTGGTATAAGCAGGAAAATACAGCAAAAAAAACCTCATTTAATTTACTGTAATAAAATACACAACAATGGAGACCTGCAGAACACCATAACCACAACTGCAACCCTGAACTGCAACTCTGCTGGGGCTTACTGTAGTTTCAAATTACACAACCGGTCAAAATGCTTTTGTACAACACAGTTTATTTCATATGTCAGTATTGCTTACACACTACTGAGCTCTATTACGTAAAATAACAGACTCCCAACCACCATTTGTGTTATTAGGAATTCACTTAATTGTAAGTTGTTTATCTATAGTACTTATGCCTAGTTTCTGTGTTCTTACTGTAGTGTATTCCAGACCGAGTCACTAGGGTAAGATATAGATTTCTTGAAATCAGCAAAAATATGTACTTCTTCTCCTGAATCATTTAGAGAAATTATAACAAGTGCTTGAAAGGTTTAAATGAAAAGGAAATTTTAAAGAGTACAAAAATGCTTTCTCTTTTGAAAATAAAAGTATTCAGTTTCACAGATCCTTGAATAAAGTACAAATTTCAGTCCCATACTTAAGTGTAGCAACAAAGTACAATTACTTAAAAAATGTCCAGAAATGTACAAAAGTTCATTATAGAATCAATAATAATATGTATATTTAGCAAAGTGGCCTACAACATTTTTTTAATGTTTTTTAAAATGTGAAATCATACATTTCAGACATAATATCATATTTAACGGAAATATAAAGTCCAAACGTACCCTTGTCGCAGGTAAAACAGGTCCTTTCTTTGCACCTGCAGTTTTCTTAGTTTCTGTTTAATGTGCCTGTGGCTTGTATAGCAGAGTGCGGGACGTCCCACAGGATGTTGTGCATTTGATACAGAAAATTGTCATGCTGGCGTAGAGGAAAGAAGGGGAAGGACGCAGTGTTAAGCAGGTCAGAGATACTTTAATGGCCCATGCACACAGACAAAGTTCTCACAGAACAGATCTGGATCCCCTTTAGTATAAACAAATGAAGAGCTCCCGGTACCGGGCTCAACTGTAGGTTTCTCACTCAAAAAACAAAACAAGATGAGACTCGTGCTCCGGCTCCAAACCAGGAACCAAGAAAAAGAAAAGGACAAGCTCGGGTGCGTTGAAAAACCAAGGCTGACGAGGGTAACACAATACTGCTCAGGAAGGCCCGGGCACGAGTCTGTAAAAAAGGAGAACAGAGAGCATGGATGAGGTTTCAGACAAGGGGGAACACCGCACACGAACACGCCAAGAGAACAAATACAGACACACAAGACTCGGGGCAGGCTGGGCTTAAAAGGAGGAAGGTAGAGGTTTGCAGGTGAGACACTAATTAGGGAACTAGACGCAGGTGCAGTAGACGAGGAGGGGCTGTAACGCAAACGGTGTGTGAAGTCTTGAAGACACCAAGGGAACGAGGGTTGTAAGGGAGAACCACGGCGAATCGGGACACGAGCAGACTAGACATACAGAGAGCGGAAAATAGGGGAAAGGCACAAATATTCATCGGAAACGGGCCAATGACGGCTAGGGGGGTGCGAGGCGGCTGTAACACCAGTGTAACAATCTGCAGCTCCTGGACTCTAAACAGCATAGTAGTAAAGTTCCTGCTCTGTGCAGATGGCCTGGTGCTGCTGGATGAAACCCATACCAGAGTGCCATCAAAGTAAGATTTGGCAGAGTACCTCTTCACAATCAGAGATCCACAGCACAGACTCATCCTGACCAAGTACTGGCTTGGTGACCACAGCCTGATCATAGAAATGGGCCATATAAAAAATCCTGGCTGCCCAGAGAGCAGAGGGTGTGTGGTCGTTGCACTTCAGCATCCTCACAAATTTATTAGTCATGTATCTACTTTGAGCTATATGCTAATTTGTATGTCCCATAATTTATCTTTAAATTACTTTAATGCTGATTTTTGTATATGTTTATCATCATCACTAACTCTATAATTACTATTAGTTCTCCACATAATGTTCAGCTTTAAATGTTGCTTTGAACACTACATGCTGCTTTGGCAACATTGATCCTGAAATAGCAATGCCTATAAAGCTACTCATATATGAATTTGACATAGAGAGACATTACAGAGAGAGAGAGAGAGAGAGACTGAGAGAGAGAGAGACTGAGAGAGAGGTATTTAAGAGAGAATGAGAGAGACAGGGAGTGAGAGAGAGAGAGTAAGTGGCACAGAGAAGGACGGTACAACCAGATGTTCTTACATGGTTGACAATGATTGTTTGAATGTCATCATTACAACAAAACAAAGACCAAAATGAAACAGACTGAACTAAACGGGTTCAAATAAAACTGAATCTGAAATTAAACAAATTCAAATAAATTCAACAGAATGTACTCGAAAGGAAACAAGATAAACCAAACTAATGTGAAGTGAAGTGAATTCAGTTTTATTGAACTAACTGAACTGAGTGGGAAAGAGGCATGAAAGAGAGAGAAAGAGGAGAAAGCTAAGCTCAAGGATCTCTCGCATTGTCAGGGGGTGATACGGGTTTTGCAAGGGAATTAAAACCCGATTATGTTTTCATTTCACGCTCTTTTATTAGTCCTAATATTAAAAATTTGAACGGTGGCTCAGAGAGAGAGGGAGAGAAAGACAGAAAGTGGGAAAGAGGTGGTAATGTCTAATGGTGGGCTGTTCTTGTACTAACCTACACACACACACACACACACACAGTTTTGCGTTCACATGCGAGGCACCAATCAATCATAAATGCATGTGAACAGCCACCCATTTCTCTCTCTCTATTTTCACACACACACACACTCACACACACACACACACACAATTCTCTCGTTTCCTATGCAGCTGTAATTGACTAATTGGACATGAAGCAACAACAGATCCAATTAGTGCACCTTATCATCTCGTTAGTGCAACAACACGCGACAAGCCCGCAAGTCCCCCCATCACTCTGTCTTTCACTTTCTTGCTGGCTGGCTGTCTGTCTTTCTCTTTCTCTTTGTTATTTCGATCATTCCACCCCACTGGTGTATCTGTTTGTTATGCAGGTTTGCAGGATTGTTGTGTTTCAGGGCGTTCTGGAACAGCAGTAATAGAGCAGTTTTAATTGTCTTGGAGTTTTAAGGCATTTTGTCATATTTTATCCCAAACATGAACTGATTCAAGTGGGAACCAACTGAACGTGTGGTTCTAGGTCTGGTTTATTTTTTACCTCCTTGCATGAAACAATGGGAAGCATCATAATAGTCAATCTAAAATGGCTAATCTTTTTTGCTAGTTGGCATTACATATTGGCTGATATGAAACAAAATACTATGCTGTTCAGCAAGTCTAAAAGTAGACAGATGCAAGAGTCAAACAAGTTCATTTTTTTGATTATGAATAGCTACTGGCATCTCAGCAGAACATGCTGATTTATATTCTGATATATATTCTGATGCAAAACACTGATCTGTAATAGTGTCTGATTTAACATTTTGGAAAAAATATAAAATGTGGCCTATGCAAAAATTTTGACTTGTTTTATAATGTACGGTCAGTTTTTCTTTCAATATGTTAAGCTCGATTAAGTGTGAATATGTTAAACTGTATAAAAGTAAGCAATTTGCATATACTCCAGATGAAGAGCTATGAGATGAATTGCAAGTATAAAGTCCCTCTTTGCCAACTTATGTAATCCCCCAAAAAACATTTGCACTGCATTTCAGCCATGCCACACAGGGACCTGCTGACATCATTTCAGTGATCCTCCCGTTAACACAGGTGAGAGTGTTGATAGGACAGAATGAAGACTGGAGTTCACTCTGTCATGTTGATTGAGTTAGAATAGTAGACTGGGTGCTTTAAAAGGAGGGCTGTGCTTGAAATTATTGTTCTTCCTTTGTCAACCATGGTTACCTGCAAGGAAACACATGCAGTCAACATTGCATTGTATAAAAAGGGTTTCACAGACAAGGATATTCCTGCTACTAGGATTGCACCTAAATCAACCATCAGGAACTTCATGGAAGAGAGGATAAATTGTTGTGAAGTAACCTTCAGGGCACCCAAGAAAGTTCAGCAAGTGTCAGGACTGTCTCCTAAAGGTGATTCAGCAGTGGGATCGGGGCACCATCATTGCAGAGCTTGCTCGGGAATGGCCGCTGGCAAGTGTGAGTGCATTTGCAAGCACAGTGAGGGGAAGACTTTTGGGAAATGGCCTGATGTCAAGAAGGGCAGCAAAGAGGCCACTTCTCTCCAAGAAAAACATCAAGGACAGACTGATTTTCTCCAAAAAGTACAGCGATTGGACTACTGAGGCTGCGGTGAAGTCATTTTCTCAGATGAAGCCCTTTTCCTATTGTTGGGGCATCTAGAAAAATGACTGTTGGGAAAAGAAAAGGTGAGCACTACCATCTGTCCTGTGTCATCCCAACAGTAAAGCATCCTGAGACCATTCATGTGCAGGGTTGTCTCTCATCCAAGAGAGTGGGCTCATGGACAACACAGTCATAAATAACGAATGCTACCGAAACAGCCTTTGAGAACATCTCACAACCATCCAAGAACAGTTTGGTGAGGAACAATGCCTTTCCCAACATGATGGAGCACCGTGCTGTAAGGCAAAAGTGACAACTAAGTGGCTTGGGGAACAAAACATAACTTCCCCTAATCACATTGAGAATGTGTGGTCAATCTTCAAGACGTGGGTGGACAAACAAAAGCCCATAAATGCTGACCAACACCAAGCATTGATCATGCAAGAATGGGTTGCCATCAGTCAGGATTTGGCCCAGTAGTTGACAGACAGCATGCCAGGGTGAATAACAAAACACTGAAGTAGAAAACTATCAGTCCCAAAACTTTTGGCCACAACTGTACTCCACAGTTCAGCCACAACACTGTAGAGTGGGTGATCAGCATTGTCTTTTGAAGTCTTGAAAATGGTCTCCTTTTAGTCATACTTTCCAAGATGTCCAGTTCCTCAGCCAGCTTTTGGGTTAAGTTTGATATGTCCCTTGGTGCCTGACACTTTCATGCTGCCATCCCAGGACACCACAGCATAGAAAATGGCTCTGGTCACTACAGACACACAGAACTTCCGCCACATGGTGATATAAACTCTAAAAGATCGAAGTCTACATAAGAAGTACAGCTTACTTTGACCTCTCTTGTATGTGGCCAGAGAGGTCCTTTGACCAGGCTTTTTTCCATGTCACCAAGGTATTTGTATGTTGTTCTTGGTCAACTCTGTTATTCAATTTTGTTACTATCAAAGTCAACTAATAATATTTCAAAACAGATTTTAAATGTATTTTTAAAGCCATTTTAAGACAAGATGTGTATCATGGAAGCCTCAAAGTTAAATGTGTCGATGTTTTTACTCTAAAGCACAAATTAGTGGTGGCTCAGGATACTTGCGGACCAAGAGGTCATGGGTTCAAGTCCTACTTTCAGCACACCACCAATGGGTTCCTCAGCAAAACCCTTCACCTCATGTTGCTCTAGGGAGACTGTCCCCTGTAGTTAGGAAATGGAAGTCGAGCGTCTGCTAAAATGCTGTAAATTTAAAAAATAAAAATTGTTAGATATAAAATAGAATGAAGGGATATAGGGACAAAAGTTCTATTAAGGAAGACATGATTTTAATTTAAAAATGTATAAATTGTTTTGCTATATATATTTGACCAAATTCACCTCTGACACAGTTGATCAAATTTATATATATATATATATTATATGTGAAAGTGACCATTTGTCATATGTAAACACACCACAGAGTGTGAACAGCACGAAATTCATCCTCTGCATTTAACCCCTTCACCAAGTGAAGCAGGGGGCAGCCAGGAACACGGCGCCCGGGGAGCAGTGTGTGGAGACTGTACCTTGCTCAGGGTACCTCAGCGGTGCCTAGCGATCTTGGGAATCGAACCCGGACTTTCTGGTCACAGGGTGAATGCCCTAACCACTAAGCTACCAGCTGCCCACTACGCTACTAGCTATACATACATATATGTTTTCATCTTCTCGCTCCTTCCTGTTGTCTTTCTGCACATTGTGCACATGTCTTCTTTCATACAAAATAAGAATTTTAGACTTTCATCTCTTTCATCTGTATCTCTTTCTTTCTTTAAATCTGTCCCTATATCTTTCTCTCCATCAAGCATTCCTCTCTCTCTCTTGGAGTCCAGCCACGCGAATCCGTTGTAACACTTTAATTACAGCAAATAAAAAATTACGAGCTGAAACGGCAAAGAGAGAGTGTGTGTGTGTGTATCTCCAGCAGGTTGCCCTTAATTGCCTGGTGTTCTAATTCCAGTCCAAGAGACTTTCATAAAAGAGGGAGAGTGAGAGAGAGGGAGAGGGAGAGCGAGAGAAAGCGCCTTTCAGATGACCTTCTTAATCAATTGACAACCGATGGCGTGAAGCAGTTTTTCATTTCTCCTTCTCTCCCCTTTCCCTTCCCTTTCTCTTCGTCTACTTTGCCTCCGTCTTTATGCGTTTTCACCTGCCTGAGTGCACCAACACTTGAAATTCAGACACTTCCATACTTCTCGTTAGGCCATTTGGGTTCGTTATGATGAGAGTTGCTTACCACAGCGGCCAGCAAACGCATGAATATGCAGAATTGGTGCTGCTGTTTTGTTTGTTAATATTTGCATATGGCATTTTTCCAGAAATTCTTTGTTTAATCAAACTGAGAGCACAAAGCTCTGACATCAGTCGATCCCTCTCACAGCACACACACATACACACCGAGTGACCTGAGCCACACACGCACGCAGACACGCACACACATACACAAGTCATTGCTAAACATACACACACGCACGCCATGATGGGCTACTTCTCACGCCAGGTGTGGTGCAGATGATCTAACTGCATTAACAGAGAAGTAATTAACGGAGTGGGTGCTAAAACATTTGAACGCCAGAAATCGCCCCACTCCATCCAGCCCTTCACAGCCACTGGTTAATATTATAATGGACCTGCCTCCCTCAGAGACCATTATTTAAGACCACACACACACAAACACAGACATACACACACACATACATTCCATGACCCACAAATGTAATATAATTCAAATAGGGTGTGTCTCTAAATTTAGAAATCACACCTGTAAGATTAATAGACACACACTCCCGAGCAGATGAAATCAGGACATTGCCCTGATGGTGGGATGAACCTTAGAGGGGGTCCAATGTTGAATGAAAATGAATAAAATGAATAAAGGAACTGTTAGATAATCAGGAGATTGGGAGTTTTACAGATGAGGAGGTAAAAGTGAAAAGAGGAAAGTGGAAGTGGAAAGAGAGGGGGAGAGAGTAACAGGGCAGGAAAGACTACAAATGTAAGATTAACAGACACACACTCCTGAGCAGATAAAATCAGGACATTGCCCTGATGGTGGGATGAATCTTAGAGGGGGTCCAGTGTTGAATGAAAATGAATAAAATGTAAATGAACATGATTAAAGTAACTGTTTTCTGTGCATTTTTCTACAGGCTTCAGATATTTGCTTGTGTTTCTGAAAAAATATTTGAATATTAGCTCTCAAAATCACCCATACAAATTAATTTAAAACCCAATTTTAAGTAATTTTGTTGCTGCTGCTCAAAATAACTCAAACAAAAAAACTTGATTTAGTAATAAGTATATAGTAATCATGTATATATTTTAAAATGCAGTCATACAAAAACAAAAAAATAGGGTGTTTTGAGTATTTGAGAACTTATTCAAAGAAGTGAGGGTAAAATGCTATACAGACCAGACCTAGAACAATGTATGCTCATGTGTTTGTAAGGATAGTTCAGGAGTGCAGAAAAAAGTGTTCTGTTGTTGTAAATGTGCAAACAGTTCTATGTTAGTGAATTAAACAGAAATGAAGAGTGATTCAGATTCTAAATCTATATATGATTTTGATTCACAGTGAACATTAAAAGTATGTGAACAGCCAAACACTAAAAGTATGAGTATCATAGGCAAGGCAAGATACATGGGTAAAAGTCAAAAATACAAAAGGTCAAATACAAGAGCGGCCCAAGAAGTAAGAAGGGTGAACTGCAGAGCTATATGTCTGTTTTGTTACCGTAAAACCCTCAAGCTCCATGTTCTTCAATCCCCCACCCCATCAAGGGTCAAAGAGCTGATCAGTGCTGTCACAACAAGGTGATAAATTGTCGCCAATATTGTCACATATATTTACATGGGTAATATTGTTGTGGTAAAAAATGAACCTGGATAATCTTTCAAATGTTTATTAGTATTGTAAATCAACAAAGAATATTGGTCTGCATCAAACAGATTAGTGTTTTCCAGCTCAAACGCACTTGAAGAGAAAGATTTTTCTTCTTCTTCTTCATTATTATTATTATTATTATTATTATTATTATTATTATTGTTATTATTATTAGCTCCTTTAAGAACCAGATCTGTGATAGAAGCACCCAGAAACTGAGGTATTGTACATCATGCAAAAGCTGTAAAAAGAAACAAGACTAATCTTCAGAAGAAGGTGGTGAGAGGTGATGAAAAGAACGGAGACTAAATGAACTGTTAGATAATCAGGAGATTAGGAGTTTTACAGATGAGGAGGTTAAAGTGAAAAGAGGAAGGTGGAAGTGGAGAGAGAGAGAGAGAGAGAGAGAGAGAGAGAGAGAGAGAGAGAGAGGGAGAAGCGATCCATACAGGATGATATCACACTGTCATCCTGTAAATGCACTAAAGGAGGCGGTGTGGAGGATGACATCAGAATATTAATAAAACTAGAATGGGCAGCCCCGCCCTCTCTTGCTCCAAGCCACACTTCTAGCCCGTCCTCCCCCACCCGCTATCTGAGTGACACCAGGCATCTGTCCATCTCATTCTCATCCTGCTCTGTTTCTCACATTTCTCTCATTCTCTCTCTCCTTCCCCCTGTCTTACCCTCTCATCTCTTTTCTGTTCTTTCTCTCTCTCCCACTAGTTATGTTCTCACTCTCTCATTTCTATTTGTTTCTTATCTCTCTCTTTCATTTCTCTTATCCCACTTTCTCTCTCTCGTCCCTCTCTTTCTCTCTTGACCCTCTCTCTTGTGTCCCTCTCTATCTCTCTCTGTTGCCCTCTTTTCTTTTCACGCTGATTTCTTCTTCCTTCTTATTTTCTCTGCTCTTTTCCACTCTCTCACTCTTTTTCATCTCTCTCCATCTCATCCCTCACAAGCTCTAGCCTCTCTTTTCCTTGCGCATAAATACACACAAACACACACATACAGTCCCTTTGCCCCCCTGGAGTGAGGACAATACATCAGAAATATTCTCTCTTTCTCTCTTTCTCTCAGATACACACATGCATGTGAGCATGCACACATACAACATATTTATTCTCCTGCTGTCTAGGACACTCATGTAGAAAAGCAAAGACTGTTTTTGTCATGAATGAGAAGTCACCAAAATTTGCTGAAGGACTGTCAATCTGTAAACTGAGCTGGGTTTGAGTTTGTACCTCACAAACACCAGTAGTAGTGGGTGATGTATCGGTTCATCAAGTGTATGGGCTGTAATTTGGTTATAGCCTTCATTATCGTGCTGAAAGAGGTCAGTGCCATTAGGGAATGTCATCATCATAAATTAGTGTACTAGGTCTGCCTTAATGTGTCGGTAGGTGATACGTGTTGGAGTAACATCTAAATAAATGCAGGACCCTAAATTTTCCAGTACAACATCACCCAGAGCCTCACACTGCCTTTACTGGCTTCTTCTACCTATAGGGCATCCTGGTGTCATTCCTATCTCAGGTAAGTGACTTGCTCCTCCACTAGACATAAAAGAAAACATGATAATCAAACCAGACCACCTTCTTCCATTGCTCATGCGCCCTTTATAAGCCCTTTTGATGGTTAGCATTGGCACTGTGATCGGTCTGCAGCAATGCAGCCCCATACGCAGGAAGATGTGATGCAATGTGTGTTCTGACACCTTTCTGTTATGGCTATTGCATGAACTTCAGCAGTTTGTGCTACAGTAGCTCTTCTGTCAGATCGAACCACAGGGACTAGCTTTCTGGGAGGCTTGGGCGGCTTCACTGGTTGTCCTTACTCTGATTACTTTTAGGAGGTACTGACCACTGCAGGAAAATCCCACAAGACCTACAGTTATGGAAATGTTCTGATTCAGTTGTCTAGCCAAATCAATTTGACCCAATCAATGTTCAGATCCTTGCGCTCACTCATTTTTCTCGATTGCAGTTTAGGTTCAAAAATAGTGGCCTAAACATTGTTCAGAACTTTCCTCATTTTACTCCTAACTTGAGTTAATTTTACTCATAACTTGAATGTATGTTATCTATCTATCTATCTATCTATCTATCTATCTATCTATCTATCTATCTTTCTATCTATACATATATACTTATGTACATTTACATATCATTATGTGCACTAATATATATTTATTACAGCAATAGTTACAGAAATTTGTTTAATTAAATCCAGAGATGGACAGTAATGAAGTAGATTTACTTGAGTGCTGTACTTAAGTAGAGTTTTTGAGTATCTGTACTTCACCTGAGTAGTATTTTTTTTGGAAACTTATGACTTTCACTTCACTACATTTGAAAGACAAATATCGTACTTTTTACTTCA
>JBBPDB010023352.1:2500-12244 GCA_037974465.1 Brachypetersius altus | reverse complement strand
GGTTGTTTGACATGTCAGTCAAACGGCCTTATGGGCGGGCCTTGGCCAAAGAAAGTGGCTATGAATTCCAGACCTACAGCCGTCAGTCTGAAGGTCTGGCTACGCGAGACTAGTCCATGAATGAGTTTCCCACAGTTTTCTACTTACTAACGTCTCCTGTCTTTTTTTGGTGATACAGCCAAAAAAAACAACCCCCCCCACATATATATCCCCATATATATATCAAAAGACGTAGTTTTCAAAAGACGTAATTCTTAGTTTTGGACCATTCCTTTTGGCTAATTCACTGTGCAATGTTCACATATAAGGTTCAGATGGTGATTTTGGGATTTGTGATTGTTTGTTTTTGATGGGTGATTGGGCGCTTTTACAAATGTAAAAAAAAAAATGAAATCCACTTGTCCAAAAACAATATTGCAAATTAGTGACTACTGGCTTCCGTTTATTATCGTCAACTGATTGAACTTAAGAGCTGAATTCACTGATTCACAGGGGTGTCTGCACACTTTTGGCCATGTGGTGCACATCTGCTTTAATCTAACAGTGTGTAATTTTATACAAAAATTTTATATTAAAACGCCAATGTGCAAGTTGCTCAATGGTGTTTTATCTTCATATTGTAGCGGTAGAGCTTGTTCATCCACACAACTTGTATTTTGTTGTGCAAGTCGCTCATTGGTTTGGACCCTAAATCCATCTCTGATATGTCTGATGTTTATGATCCTGGTGGGTCTCTTAGAGCTGCTCAGCTGGTGGAGAAAAGATCTGAAACTAAACCTGGTGAAATGGGGTTTATCCACTATGCTGTCCAACCAACTTCCCCTCAATATCAGATCTGCACCATTTGGAGCTTCAAAAAGCTGCTAAAACTGCTATTCTGCTAAAAACTATTCTCCTCCACATTCTTTTAAATATCTGCACTTCCAATCTTTTTTATTGATTTTCTATGTATTCTATGCTTCTATGTATTTTTATGCTTTATATATTTATTCTTTCCTGTAGAGCACATTGAATGACCTAAGTGTGTACAATAACGGGTGATAAAAATAGTGTATAATAACGGGTGATAACCCCCCCCCCCACTCCCCCCCCACGGCTGTCACCAAATGGCTGATTCTGGGTTTCCTTTTTTCTCTTTAGATCGCTAAACTACTTTATTATTGATTAACATTATTGTCTGTGTTTAGTTCTTGGTGAGTTAAGTGTTTTGGTTGATTTTTTTTTATTGGTTAGTTTGTGCCTCACACCTTCAGGGTTGAATCTGGGTCCTGGTTTTGTGTGTATGCGTGCGTGTGTGTGTGTGTGTGTGTGTGTGTGTGTGTCTGTGTTCTCCTCATGGTGGCATGGGTTTCCTCCTGAGACTCCGGTTTCTCCCACAGAAACTGCACTTCATGTGAATTGGGGATTCCAAATTGGCCGTATGTGTGAATGATGTGTGAGTGTGTATGTGTGTGTGTCCTGCTGTGGGCTGTCCCTGCTTCACGCCCATAGACTCTGAGGACCCACACACGACGACTCACCGGGCTTGAATTTCTCTCTCTCTCTCGTCAGAAACATCCAGATTTACTTCAGTGTGTTTCTGTTCTGACTTTTGACATTAACCTGTTCCTTGCATTGGTTTGGCGATTTCCTTTGTGTTTGTATTTCAATTTTACTTCAAGCTTTACTATTGTATTCAGTTAATGTCTATCACAGCTTTTAAGTTATTGTGAGCCTGTGCTTGATTCTGTGTGTGTGTGATTTAGTTTTTGATTGTTCTCAAGTTAGTTTTGAAGACATGAATTAAATTAAATAAATTTTTGGAATAAACTTTACCTCTCTGTTCATTTAGTGCATGTTGCCTACACCAGGTCCACATACAGATGTGTGTCAGCATTGACTTTGTTAAGCGCATAGGTGCCAAACACAGTATTACTGGGGGCAATATGCACTTCACCCCACCCCCCACACTCATCCACCAATGATTTAGATGAGTAAAACACACGAGATGCTGAGTGCTCCACTCAAAAACACTATGTTACAGCTACCACCCCCCACTCTCCATACCCATACCAGACCCCACCAGTGTGTCCCCCATGTTAGAAATGCTTCCATCGCTCCTGGTTAAAAGGATCAGAAAGCTCTATCAGAGGGAAACCTCTCTCGCACCACTCCAGGATTTCTATTATTTCTGGGGGTTTTTTCTTCGTTTTTCTATTTTTATCAGTAAAAAAGTATTTTAACTAAAGGATGACTGAAAATGTTCACAGTCTGACACTCACTTCCCCAAGTTATTTGTAGACTCGTTCAAGAGAATGAGTCTATAAAAAATTCATACCGGCTGCTTCATACCCAGAAAGTTCTAATCCTCTCTGTTCGGCATTTTCTGCTTTTACATTCACACACAAGTGTAAACATTCCTCCTCCACAAATGCATGATTTAGAAGTCCGTGACCACATGATAGTCACATATTAGCATTAGCAGTGTTTTTCTTTTCATGAAAATAGGATTTAAAAACTCAGGCCTGTATACTGTGACCCTCACACTAAGAGCTCCACTCTGGGACACAGCTATGGGCGGATTCTCACAAACTAATGGCAAACTGAACTGCTGAGAAAAGGCTCTGTTGGCTCTTCCAGTATAAGGGGTTGATTGAGGCTCATCTCAATTTGCTTTCTGCACAATTTCTGCAATATAGACGACCCAGTTATTCAAGCAGGGACCAGAGGATTAGTGTAACAAAGTTATTTCCATAAGAGGATATGAGTATGAATGTACTGTGTGTATGTGTGTGTGTGTGTGTGTGTGTGTGTGTGTGTGCACATGTTTTGAGGGCAGCATGCAATAATGTACTTCTCTATATGTTTGGCCCTAACCCTCAGAACTCAGAGTGTTCTGAGTGCGGCAGTTGGTAGCCTAGTGGTTAAAGCATTCGCACTGCAACCAGAAAGTCCGGGTTCGATTCCCAAGACCGCTAGGCACCGCTGAGGTACCCTGAGCAAGGTACAGTCCCCACACACTGCTCCCCGGGCGCTGTGTTCGTAGCTGCCCCCTGGTGAATGGGTTAAATGCAGAGGTTGAATCTTGTGCTGTTCACACTGTGTGCTGTGGTGTGTTCACGTTTGACAAATGGTCACCTTCACTTTCACAAAACTCTGATTTCAGTAAATATAAATGGTGTAAAACAGTCTAGAACCGGTGTTTGTTTCTCTTGGCACGCCATCGCTCAGCCGTTCTCCGGAGCCCCTTCCTTCGTGGGTTTCAATGTACAACCTACATTAAAAGAAAATTGTTCATTTTTGTTATTTATGGTTCAATTGTATGTGACACCATTTTTAAAACCCCAGTAGAGGTTCTTATTATCTTTACATTTGTTTCAATTACAATAACTTTGATTCTACGTGACACAGGAAGACCGAACAAAGCTCAGCATGACGTCTGACACCTCGAGCATCAAACCGGGAAACTAACATATAAGAAGCTGTTTTACCATTATGAGGAAAACTGACCATTTGTTGTGCTTTCGGAATGGATCCGTGGTGCTTGTGCTCTAAGGGTGATCCAGGCTTGATTGGTGACCTGGATTAGGAATTGTGGCATTCCTGAATACTTAGAAGTTGGGTTTATAAGAAGCTTCACGGCCCATGAGGATGCAAAGATGGGATTTAGGAAATCTTGAGACTCAGATGTAAATACCAGCACGTCGTGATTTCTTGAGGCAACCAGCATGGGAAAAGTACCTGGAGGCAGGCTGTCACGGTTGCACAGGCGGTGTCTACGCTTCAGTGAGTGTACGTTATGGAACACTGGCGGAACGTCATAATAACAGCGGTGACAGAAACCTGCCGTTAGGCTGACTGCTAAGTCATACTCTCTGCCACACCTGATTGTAGCAACTTTGACATTCGGATCTGTCATTGCTATAGACATGACCAAAATGACGTGACGTGATACTTTGTAACTGACGTGCTCAGACTTGTGGGAAACACGAGCAGACCAGGAACAAACATGAGCAGCGTTTTAAGAGATCAGCCCATTACAAAATAAGCCATGTTTTCCACTTTGAAACCTCAGACCCAAATGATCCAGAACCAATAGTTCTCTTCACAAGCCAACACTGTGCTTCCACTTATTGGGCCACGGTTCACAGACTGAGTAATATAAATGCCATTTTCGCTGCCAAGTCATAGCTGAGCACTCCAGTTAGCAATACAAGTGATCAGTTTTGGGATTTCTAGGGTGAAATATCATATCTAATCACATACCTTACAAATATACATATTTACAATATATACACACATGCAGCTCCAGAAAAAAACAAGAGCTGTGAGTATAAGTGTAATGTTCAGTTTCTCAGGTTTTCTATTTTATAGGTGCAAGTATTGATCTGAACAGCTTTGCCTTAATTTTTAAGAACTGCTGACAATATTTCTCCTTATTTCCAAATATAAATATTGTTCTTTAAAGTGTAATTTTAAAGTAAATGACAAAACATCAGAATTAGAGAAATGATGCAGCGTTTATAGAACTTAATAATTCAAAGAAAACAAATCTCTCGTTCTCTCTTAAACAAAATGGCAATAATGACCTTTGAAGAACTTCTAATAGTGTTTTACCATCCAACTGGTCTCAGTGTCAGAGGAGAAAGTCGATTACAGCGGTGTTTTATACTCATGAAATAAAATTTGATTCAGGTGATCATTAATCATTACCTCATAAAGGCCCCCCTGTATTGTACTGGGATCAGTGGAACTTTGTCCTCTGGAGTGATGGAGCTCCATCCAGCATCATTGGGATGAGCTGGAGTGGTGTACACATTCCAAAACGAATCATTCAACATCAGCACCTGAACTCACTGATGTGCTGCTCCTCCCAGAAGGCTGTTACAGCAGGAAAGAGGGGACAAACCTTTTAATACCATGAATTTCAGAAGAAAGTTGGATGTGCAGATATCTATAACGTATAAAGTATCTATAAAAAGATATTTGTATTTTTTTTTGGGACCGTTTTACTGGTTTATGAAGAAAATTTGGCCCACAAGGCAAATGCCCGATATCCTGGATGGCCAGTCCAGCGCTGCATGAAATAACACTTTATATATTTTTTATTAGAGAATGAGGCAGAGTTTTTCTGATAGCACCATCATCTTTTGTTTCTACTCTTTCGGAGTCAAAACATCTAATATCCTACCCAACTAACATCGGAAAACGATAAAATATCTTGAAAGGGTCTCTCAGAGCGCAATGTATCTCTCTTTTATGTTTGCTTTGATCTTGACCCCGACGTCTGGGCTAAGATACATTGGGGTTGTGGTAATTTATTTCACAGATAATTTATTCCAAATGCAGTTTTCGCTTAAAATGAGCAAACATGTTCTGGGTTGGATGCTTCAAATTTATACCTACAGTTTAATATCTGGAAGCCGAGACTCAATTCCACCAGAAACAGTGACACTGAAAAAAATCGCTGATTTGAGTTTTTGGCATGAAAGACAATTTCGAAACAAAACAAACTGATACTGTATGAAAGCTGAGACTTAATCTGATCGGTAACAGTGCCACTGATGTGAAGAAACCAGAACAACCCTGTGCTGAGTTTCTAAAAAAAAAATATATATATAGAAAACTAATTTCTAAAGCAAAATGCTGTATTTTGAATACACCGTTAGTTCTGGTGGGGTCTTTGGTAATAATATTCCTGTGGGACAATGTTAGGTGTAGAATATGATTTTCTCTTTTTTGCAACTCTGCAAAACTAAAGCAAACAGAGCAGTGAACCGCTGGGACCTTGACCAGGCACTGAGGGGCCATGACTGCAGGAAGCAAACACAGCCTGATCAGCCGCCGTCACCTGTGGGCAGGTGGGAGTGGCAGGGCTGCTGTTTGACTTGGCTGTTGCAGGTGCATATGTGTGTGTGTGTGTGTGTGTTTATGGACTGGATTAAAGCCATAGATAAAGATAAAGCCATCTATCCTATCAATCATTTGAATCCACTCACAGACATTTCGAGGAATAAGTAGAGATCACGTAGTTTGAGAGGAACATGCATCACTGCCTACCTTTGTATCCTCTTTTTTATGGCTAAACTCCATCAATATACACTATATGAACAAAAGTATTGGGACACACCTCCCAATGTAGGGCAATGAAGGGTAATTTTAATGCTTCAGCAGACCAAGACATTTAGGATAATGCCATGATTCAAACTTTGTAGACACAATTTGGGGAAGAGCCTTTTCTATTCCAGCATGACTGTGTCCCAGTGCACAAAGCGAGCTCCATAAAGACATGCAGGAAAAGTTCAGTGTGGAAGCACCTTTGGGATGAACTGGAACAGAGATTGTGATCCAGACCTTCTCATCCAACATCAGTGTCTGTCCTCATACAAACTCTACAGAATGAACGGACACAGATTCCCACAGAAACTCCAAAATCTTGTGGAAAGTCTTCCAAGAAGAGTGGAAGCTGTAATAGCTGCTAAGGGGGGAACAACTTTTATTAAAATCTCTAATGTCATTATTTCATCCCCTGTATGCAAATATATATGTCCCTGTATCACTTCATTCTATTAAAGCACTAAGGTCATCTTAGAAGAAAGCGGAGGGGTATTTTTATACAGACCAAAACGAGTGTATTCAAACTCGTCCTCAACCTTTTTCTGAAGAAATGCTTTTTATTTCAGCTGTTTGTTTCATTTTGTCCCTTCCGCTATTGAGTCAGTCAATCTTTTGAGGTATTCAAATATATAAAAAAGGAAGCACATGCTAACCTTCAGCTTCCCAGTATTGGTGGTATTGTGTGATTGGGGGAGTCCGAGCTACTGGGTGGGACTGGGTCTGACTAAACAGGGGAGAAAATTGGGGAAATCAAATCCAGTAAAGCCCCAAAGCATTAATTAAGGAAGGAGTTGGAGATCAATGATTTGAATTTTTAATTCCAGACCGAATTACTAAACTCAGTTACAGTTAAATAAATCACTAAACTCAGTTACATTAGTCCTGTTCTAATAGTCCTTATAACAAGACCTGGTAACAGACAGCTACTGGGCAGATAAGGCTCAATCAGAAAACTATAAACAATATTAAATATAGTATAAGTCCAAATAAAAGTCAAACTCTCCAGAGAATAGAGCATGACTTGGAACAATTTTATTAAGTTTAATTCAAGACTACTCTAATATGCAACATTTTAGTGGAGGCCTAATTGGGAGGGGAAGAATGAAAAATCTTGAAAGTATCTCTCACAAAGCAATGCTGCTCCTGTTTGTTTGTTATGTTTTTGTTTGATATGGTGGTCTAAAATCTGGTCTAAAACATATGGGGTCATTTTGAATAAATTAATAATTTTATTCAAAATGCAGTTTTCTCTTGAAGGTGGCAAACCTGTTCTAGATTTGGGAGCTTCAAAGTTGTACAGTTTAATATCTCACGGTGATATTGACACTATATTAAAGCTTCTGATTTTATCAATGTCATCAGTGTGAAAGAAAAACAAACAAACCCGCATTGAGTTTCTGACATAAAGTACAATTTCTAAACAAAAGAAACTGACATTGTATGAAAGCCGAGACTGGATCTTAACAGAAACATAGTCTCTGATGTGAAAAAAAAAACAACCAAACAACCGTGCGTTGAATTTCTGATGTAAACGATAATTTTATATTGCAAAAACTGTTTGAAAGCTGCAACTTGATTTTATCAAAACAAACAACCCCATAATGAGTTTCTGCCATAAAATACAAATTCCAAACAAAAGGTACAATACAAGAGAATACTGTCTTGCCTAAGAGTTACTGGTTTAATATCCATCACTGATCCTATGTCTGCATCTCAGCTTTAATCTACTTCACTAAAGCCACTAGAACATGTGTAAACGATCTTGAACACTTCAATTTTTTCAAGGGATGTTAAAAAAGAGACATGTGAACTCCCGTAACCAGTTCATTAAACAGTTATTCTGGTCCTTTGTTTGCATAGGCTGGAATTGGGCCCATATTCTTCTTCTAGCTTATCAGTGCTCCAAAGCAATGGGTCAAATCAGAGCAAACAGCTATTCCAGCGACCCCCCGTGACCCTGTAGCCTTGCTCTGGGGTGCCCGGAGGGTGGGAGGTCAAGGTTGGGTGGGGTGTCGGCCCCATGTGTTTGCTCATTGGCTGAGGAGCCGCAGTCTGCTCGCCTATCGTGTGAGCTCTCTGGGCAAAGTTCCAGCTCTGGCCTCTGGTGGGGACCTCAGATATTCTCTGGCTGGTGACCAGCTGGTGCTAAGCACATGTCTATTGAACGCGCATCAGACATGATCTGAGATCAGCACACTGCGCAGCACCTGACAGAGACACTGGGGTACTCAAGGTGAATGGCCAGGGTCCCACCCGGCTGCTGCATCAGAAATGTTCCAGCAGAGCCTGAAATATTTGCTTAAAACTGACTGGACTTTTCTTTCTGACCAGACTGTTCACTTTGCGTTTGGATGCCAAAAAAAGTTTAAATTTCACTTTTAGGTCTCTCGCCCCATATCCTACATGTCTCTTTATTTCTAGACCATTAAGGACCACATTTGTGGGTTTTTCAACAATTATATTTCATAAAATCTGTAAAATAAAATTTTTTTTCACTTTTTGGCTGCCATGCTTTTTTAATGTAAACAATACTTACAACAATACAATATTTTTAGAAATTAATTTTTTCTTTTTTTTTTATTCTTTGTGATTTTGGCTTGCATTTACCCCATCTTAGTTTCATTCATTCTAGTGTCCTACTTCTAATACCTCATGATACAGGTTTAAACAGCACATTGTGTAAAGTTTATTCAGAAGGAAAATAGTATGATGTTCTTCAAATGTGCTGATTGGTGAAATATTTTTAGAAATTAATTGAGTTACAGTGGAGTTTAGACAGAATTATATTGAGTTACAGTGGAGTTTAGACAGAATTATATTGAGCTACAGTGGAGTTTAGACAGAATTATATTGAGCTACAGTGGAGTTTAGTTAGAATTTTATTTGGCTACAGTGGAGTTTAGCCAGAATTTGGTTGGACTGTTGTGTTTTAGACAGAATTAGCTTCTGTGTAAGCCTGACTGGTCTGAAGAAAGCCTGACAAGAGCATAAATAAAATATAAATAAATATTCTATTCTTAAAGCAGCTTAAACATCTCTTGAAGCATCTCATTGTAGAAAATGGACAAGAATTCAGTCTATTAAACATCAAATGATTTATTTCATTAAATGTTAAATAAAACATTGCTGATGTTAAATAAACATTCAATTATTTAGGGGTAAAATTTGCTGCCCATGAATACACACACTCTCCAAAACTGAATGGTGACCTAACTCTGGTTGGATCAGGTGATACTCCAGCTCATATGTCTGATGAGATGACTGCGAAGTTCATAACAGCATTGATAAGATTGCTGATCAGCCAGAAGATATGAATAGATAAGAGGTCTGTTTCAGTACACTTTCATACAGGGCAAAGGTAGGGTACTATCCTCCAACACAGAATTTCTATTTTAACTCCTTACACTGTCTCACAACTGCAATTAAAGAATTTAAGGAACTCATATGGGACTCTCTAGCATATGGTTGTGCTACGCAGTTCAGTGGTAGATTGCTTTTCTAATAAATATAACGATAACAACTGCAGTCAGTCAGCATTCTTTCACTGAAAACTGGTCAAATGTTTAGTTCCCACAGAGTGAGAGAACCTTTCTATTTCCTTTCGCTACAGATCAGAGACCCAAAACCTGTGGCTAGAATGTAAATATT
>JBBPDB010023290.1:0-12246 GCA_037974465.1 Brachypetersius altus | reverse complement strand
ATATCGGAATTATATCGTATCGACCAAAATTAAGAAATATATTGTGATATAAATTTTTGCCATATCGTCCAGCCCTACCCCCAATATGTTCCCAAAACATTTTTATGTCATTTTAGAGGTAATGGTAAAACCGTATTCGTAGTATACAGTGTACACTGAACTCCAGCTGTGCTAGAATGTAAATACCGATATTACCTCTGCACAGACTGCACTGTAATTCATGTGGGAAAATTTATTTATTGCCATAAAAAAAGCTGTGATGTCTGGGCTGTGATCTGCCTCGACCCCCTCACCCGCCCCCAGATGTCACAAACAAAAAAAATAAAAATGCAGAGAACACCTTGTTGGACTGAAATCCGCGACTGCTGATCCATGTTTAAGCGGGGTTTTAATTATATATATATATATATACTGGGCCGTTATCGGCGTGATAAAAAAATATCGCCGTATTAAGCTGAGTTCAAAATTAAATTAAAATGATCTAGGAGAACATATGGAGGCATATTTATGGTTTACACTATAAAAATAGGCATTTGGGATCTTCAGACCTTCAGCAAAATTCAAATGAGCCATTTTAATCTAGATTAATTCCAAGATTACAATGAGATTAATCTAGATTATTATATATATATAAAATTAAAACCCAACTTCAACATGGATCAGCAGTCACGGATTTCAGTATATATATAAAAAGGGTCCTCGGGTTACGACACAATTCTGTTTTTGGTATGGCAGTGATGTTATCCTAGAATATAAAAATCTAGAATCTAGAATATAAAAACACAACTTAGCCACAGAAAAAGGTGAGCGAACTGGGGATGCCAATTCCCTCACTAAAGGCATAAGTCGAAACACTCACATCTCATTTTTTAAAAGTTTTTATGGGAGTGAGCATCGTAAATTCAAGAGACTGTCGAGACTGTTGTATAACCCAAGGTCCCCCTGCATTTGAAAAACTGCATCTACAACATGTTTTCTCTTAAACTAAAACTCTCAAGCCTGAAATTAGTCAATTTATGGTAAAAATGCTTTTAGTTAACATCATACAGCATTAATTAAATGTATTACAAAAAATGTATTTTGTCAGTATATTTACAAAAAAACAATATACTGACAAAAACTTACAGTAAGCGTAACAAGGAAACATATTAAGGAACTTGCAACATAAACCACATGCATATGTAAAATCATTGCTCTGTTGAGAGTGAATTCAGACAATCATGTGATTTACTGCATCAGAAACAACAGCTGTAGAGACACGGAGTGCGACTGAGTGACTCAAAGGACGAGACACATTTGACAGAAAGATGTGTCAAAACTGAGCCTTCACACATGCTCTCTGATCCAGGGCCAGCAAATATCATTTCTGCCCGTCTAAAGAACAAAAAAAATACAGTGTCACCATTTTCCCCAAGTTCCATCTTCACGTTTCTGTATAAGGCTTGATTTGGGGCAAATTTGAGCATCTAATCTGCTTAGATTAGAGCTGTTTCACTGGAAAGCTCCCACAGTTGATTTGTTAGAGAATCCATGACAACCCCCTCCCCCAACTGTTCATTTTGATGTCTGTTCCTGGTGCTCCTCATCCTACAGGTCCAGCTCTGGCTTTGCACAGCATAATTAAACAGCCATGCATGGCCGCCTTCAGCAAGCAAGTCTAAATGCCTTTTGTTCTCTAAATCTGCCCACAAATCTGCTTACCCTCCCCAGCACGATCCACAATCCATTTCAAGAACAACAGACACGCAGATGACAAGACATGTTCAGCAATGCTTCCCAGAAACTAAGGAGGAACTTGTCCAAGACATGTGCATTCACACTTACAGCAGACCTTTGCTTTCTCAGTGAGTGCGGAGAAGAGCCTCCTCCAGAGACCCGTGTTCGTTACACATGTTGCATTCAACTCTGTTTACGCTGCTATCTGTTATTGCAGCTGGACGGCCGAGTGGGACTTAATAAAAGTGGATGAGGAACAGGAGTAAGTCCCGCAAGCGCAGGGTGTGTAGCACCGCTATTATTGCCTCAGAACCACCATTCAGTCCAACACACAACACTGGGTGAGCACACAGGAACTAGCCCATCTGGACGAGAGCGAGTGCCTAGTTGAACCCCGCCCTGTCCGCCACTCATGAGTCAAGAGGAACCAGAATACATTATTCTGGTCAGGCAGGGATTCAGCATCTCGAAAAACACATGGAAGATCCATATGAACACAAAGACTTTTCATTGCAAGGTCTACTCAAGATAATGACTGCATCCTCCAAACAGATGGCCCCAAAGCTGTGTCACAAAAAGGAAGATGATACTACAGTAAAATGAATCAGACAGTTTCAATCACTGAGGTTGTGACGTTCTTATCTTAATCACTGTTGGAGAACAATGCGAACCCTATGGCCTTGAATCAAGGATTGGGGCCACGTGAACCAGGCAGTGATTCAGAGGTAAAACAAAAAAGAAAGGAACCTGAGAAAGGGGGAGATTAGGAGTTGGGAAGGGGTAACATGAGTAAGAGGGAAAGTCTGAGCAGGTAAGATGGCAAAACAAAAGGAAAAAAAAGATAAAGGAGGTCCAGGTTTAAAGTCTACTGGGCAGAATCTGTTTAATGTTGAGGCTGAAAATTGCCCATTTTTGCCTTTGAATCTATTGCTCTACATTATTATTGTGTTTTTCAGTGCCATTGTCACTTTTGACATGTGATCCCAGGCTCCTACTTGGAGGCCGACATTAGCATCCACCACACTACACCAATCATTTTCATACCCATGGCAACATTCTTCATTTTATATTTTATGTAGGGATGCACCGATTTCAATTTTCTTGACCGATTCTGATTACCGATATTTTTGAAAGTGTGATCGGCTGATACCGATTTTTCCCCAGATAATTAGAGCTGCTGCGTGTAGTCGACAACAACGACAAAAAAATGGGTTTCAACTTTTTAAATTTAATGTTACTTTTATAATGATAGTGGCAGCTCTATACAGCAAATACAAACAAAAATCGAATTTTCTTTAATATAAAGCTTTTTTTCATAATTTTTATTTACAAATTTAAATAAATAAAATGTAATACATAAACAAATAAATAACCTCCCCGCCCCCCCCAAAAAAAGATCGGTTTGATCAGCAATACGTGTGAGTGATCACCGATCAGGCCGTTCAGGCCAAAACTCGGACGTTTCCGATCACTGGCCGATCAATCGGTGCATCTCTAATTTTATGTGTTTCACCAGTTGTCATCCTATGTTTCTATTCTGATGAAACAAATAATAAAGAATTCAAATTATTTCTATACGTGTACAATTGCTAGTTCAGAATTTATTTCAGTGTATCCAACAACAAAGCCAGCAACGTGATTTTTTTCTTCAGTGATAGAAAGCGTACAGAACTCCACAGGCTGATCCCTTTTACTACACATTCCAACTATTTTAAGGGTACAATTTATTGAATTAAGGGGACATAACCCAAGTCTCTGCAATGTTTGGTAAAATGGAGTCGATTATAATAAGTGAATGAAGTAGAAGACTCCCAGAACGCAGCATCAGCGTTAAGCAGTAGATGTACTAGACTAATATGTTCTTCTCCAATCCCCTCGGACAATCCCCTGCACGGGAAAGCGAGGCAGACAATCTTGAGTGAAGGATAAGAAGTCGGCTGAGTAATTTACTAAGCTTTGATGACACCACATCAAGCGCAGAGGTCTACCATTACGTTGGCTGACCCACACAATACTCATCTATGCCTGAAAGGGCTTCCAGAAATCTCTGCTGATCTCTGCTTTCAGCTGTTTGACACCCACCACCCCCCTTAGGAGATCAGAGCTGCAACCAACATCTCTATCTCAATCAGTAGTAACAGTAACAGCAGCTGGTGTAAAACTGCAGGTCCTGGAGTCTTCTGGATGTACATGAGCTGTATCATCTGTTTTATGCTTTGCCCTTATTCAGAGGCAAACAGGCAGGTGTGAAAATACCTGAGAGGAAGAAAATGGGCCAACAAAGATTTTTAGAACAGATCAGATTACAATCCAAAAAAAAAAAAAGGTGGGCTGGGGGCTGTTGCCTGTGTCCAACCAACAGGTAACTTAATACGAGCCGGGTCAGGTTCAGGCTAAATGTAGTGTAGCTTTTTTTCCAGCTTCATCAAACGTCTCTGGTTGAGCTACTCTTTCATGACATCAAAGACAACCCATGCTTTTAAGGGACTAACACCTGCACTGATAAATCAGTGGGCTGATGTAAACGAATGTCAGTATGGGATAACTAAGATCAAGAGCAAGCCAGCTTTGCTGTTAAATTGTGTTTAGCATTAGCAGCTCATTTATGATGATAACCTCCAGACTTTGGTGCCTCTGAGAAGTAAAATGATTTCCAGGTGATTAACAGTGTTCTGCAGCAGAACATGGTCCTCTTTCATTCCCATTTTTTTTTACTTCTTTATTGGGGGGCTTAACACTATATCCTTGACCTTAGAGAGTTCTACTGTAGTTCTGTGGTAGTTCACCGATTTCTGCTCTACCACAACCATATCTTAGCTATAAAATGAGGGCAGCATTTAAACCACATCTACTGTGAATTGTGTGGGTATCTCATCATGCAACTGTTTGAAATGTTCACTATTATCTACTACTGTTCATTATCACATGCAATAATGTACCCCTAATC
The DNA here is from genome assembly GCA_037974465.1 of Brachypetersius altus. Taxonomy (NCBI): domain Eukaryota; kingdom Metazoa; phylum Chordata; class Actinopteri; order Characiformes; family Alestidae; genus Brachypetersius; species Brachypetersius altus. The sequence continues at coordinate 7,583 of JBBPDB010023290.1, read as the reverse complement.
ACTATTTGGAGTTCATAGTATTTCACTTAACTGTTAATTATCTATAGTATTTATACCCAACAATGTGCAATACAGCAATGTGTATTTTCGTTGTGTCGAGTTCTCTTTGGATTTATTTAGACAATATTTTATATTGTTCTTGTCTCTGTGCAGTCGTAACAGAAGTTACTATACAGACTATTCTATATGGACAAAAGTATTGGGACACACCTTAATTTTTGAATTCAGGTGGCACCTTCCTTTTCAGTGAAGAGCAATCTCAGCATACCAAGACATTTTGGACAACGCCATGCTTCCCACTGTGTACAGTACATGGTTTGGGGAAGCATCATTTCTATTCCAGCATGACTGTGTCCCAGGGCACAAAGTAAGGTCCATAAATGGTTGGATGACTTTGGTATGGAAGAACTTGACTGGCCTACACAGAGCCCTGACCTAAACTACAGCACCTTTGGGATGAAGTGGAATGGAGATTCTCATCCAACATCAGTGCCTGAACTTGGAAATACTCTACAGAATTAATTAAAGTCTGTGTATTTGTGTTGGTGTTATAGTCATCCCAATTCGTTTGTCCATATAGCGTATTGCCTCCGATGTCAGTAAAGTTTTGTAATTCAATTGCCATGCAATAGAAATGCTATCAAATTAACAGAAATGCTATCAAAAATGATGAGTACCAACAATGTGTTTAATCAGTGCTTATTCAAATGCACGAGTTAGGAACTTTTATTAAATCAAACATGCAGTCCACATGACTTAATTTATGGTGAGATAATTCTATCAAATTGCCCAGGACTACAACAAACATCTCTTACAGTTCCCAAAAGTTACATATCCAGATGGTCATGCTGCTCCATCTACAGCTGCCAAGCTTCCTGATGGCCAGAGCTGAACTGGACTGATGGTTTAGGTCTGCCAGCCCCTGTCCAGTCTTTCTGCTCTGCCTTGCTGCCAGTCTGGACAATGCTAAGAAAAGAAAATCGACGTGGGCACCACAAGAATGATTTACTCACCCTCTTAGATCGCAGATATGGCTAAACAGTGCCCACATGAAAGCAGGGGGCAAAGTGTACGACTTTTGGTCTGTTACGGAAGCCGGCGGGTCATCTGAATTATCAAAGAGGCCTTTTCTAGTCATCATGGTGACTCAGGCTGGGCAGCTAAAACGATTTGAAACAGGGGACACGGTCTCTTTGTCTCCGTTTTAGGGGTTGTGCAGCTTGTTCTGGTGAGAAAAATAAAAGCGTGCACGTCACGCAGGGTGTGAACACGTGTGCGCTGAGCAAAAAAAGCCACTAGGGGACAGGGTGCTTTATTCAGATTATTTTCCAAAACCCCACCCAAGAGTTTAAATGTTCATAACACAAAACACATGAAGCCAGTTATGGCACAGGCTTAGCAAGTCCATGAAACAAAACACTTCCCTTCCTTAAAAACATCATATGACTCATTCAGCATAAGTGTTGTGTTTTCTGGTTATTATCTCCATTGTGTGGAAGAAATTTAAAGCTGTTCAACCAGTGACTGCTTCATTATTACCTGTTGCTACAGCGTCACACAAATGGAGAAAAGTAGATCGAAAATGAAGACAGGTCTCTACATGAACGTCGTTTCTTTCCAAAAGGCTCAGGTGTTTCTTCACTTTCACAAGAAGCCATGTGCTTTCTTCATCAGTGAACCAAAGGGTATTTGTTTTACTCTTCCACTCACCCAAAAAACGCTTGCAGTTTGTTTATAATAGCTGTTACTGGTGCAGGAAATGTAGCAGAGGAAAAAAAAAAAAACACTGACCATGACACCAAATGAGCTTTTTGCTAAAAGAGCATTTCTAAGGGTGCAACAATATGTCACTGTAATGCAAAAATTAAACTATGTGCATCGCAAAAACATGATTTAAACCATTTTACTATAAGCCCTATATTTGTTATAGGAAAGGATCCATTATTTGATTTATTATTTTAAGCAATATAAATGGTAATTTTAAGAATAGCATGTACCTGACAAACTTCATTTAGGTTTCAGTAATCTCAGCCTAACAAAGTCTAACAAAATGGGTTTTTAAGAAAAAACAAAGAGAAAAACAGAAAAAACTATGCAGAAAATATATTTAGTTTTACCAATGGCACGTCATAGAATATCCTTTTTGTAACAAAAAACAAAAAAACAAATCCAGTTTATACTGTGCTTGAATTTCAGCTGATTTGCTTATGAAATAATTTGAGTTCTACTTTACTGCAGACACAAAGTTCAAAAGAGACCAAGCAGTTCAAGTACTTTGATGAATGGTGTCATTATTAGAATTTGTCATTTTTAGATTAATGTAGGAAACAATGATTAAGTTATTGATTGACAAAAAACACATGCATTGAAAGGCATTGTCTGTTTCACAATATATCAGCCAGATACAGTCTATGATTTGGATTGTATCCTCAAAGCAGGAAGTCAAAGTCCAGCACTCCTCACTCCACTGAGCAGCTCTGTGTAATATCAGTGACCCCAAGACTCTTTGGGAGAATAAAAAAATCCAAGAGAATATTTTCATGGTTGAAGAAAAAAGTACTCACCTTGTAGAGCATGATGAGAGGTCAGCCAACTTTGCCCTCAGGATGACAGATATACAGAGCATTTTTACAAAAGACAAGTTTCTGTTTGGAACAGAATGCCCTCTACTGTTAAATGACTAGTCAGAGTGACTAAATCAACTCAGCTATAGTGAGGAAGAATGAATGTAATCACGCATACTGTTTGGTTAGAGAGGCCAACATAGCTCTAAGGATCACGGTTGAAGATTTGCAGAACATGATATATGTAGGGAACTTTGACAAGATCATGAGAATCATGAAGAACCAGGAGATTTTCAAAGAACAATTTATCTGCCTTTGCCAAAAAGCTGTGTTGTAGTTGGATCTTCCAGCAGACAGTGATCCAAGTCAGATCTCCAAATCCATAATTTGCGACCATCGACTAGTAAATCAGCCTTTTCAGAAAGCCATTCTAATCATATGATCAAATCCCAATTGAAAACCTGTTCCAAAGGGAGGACATGGACTGGAGAGATTCTGGACTGAAGTGGTCTTAGCTTCCTTGCTCTCTTTTATACAAATACAGGAGAACACTCATTGCTATCATGTTGGCAAAAAGCTTTCTTTGATTTGCTCTACACATTCCCAGTGTGGTCATGTCTATATTTTGTGGACAGCGCTAAAAACAAGAATAAAAGACAACCAAGATACAACCTGCTATGGCGGACACTGGAGCATGTGACCCTGTATCTTTGTTAGGTACATGCTAATATGTCCGGGTGCGTCCCTGGCAAGGATGTCAAGTGGCAGCGTGGCAACACATGAACAATTGGAGAGGAGCAGCAGGAAATAAAACATTTGAAAATAGCACAATGCAAAGCCAATGACAACAATAGCATGTCTGGAACGGCCCGGGTAACGTAGATATTTCATGATGGGTTGTTCTGCCCCATGAAAGATGATGTGTTGGGTTATGCTGACATGGATACCTCCAGCTGTTTGAATTAATAAAGACATGCTGCAGGTTTAACAATTTTTCTAAAAAACTGTGGTTGCACATTATTGTATGTCGTAAGTATGTAAAGCAGCAGAGATTTTTGCACCGTTGGTGTGACAGTCTGGTGGAAGTGACCTGGGCTGTAACGAAATCTGAATACAAGAGATCAGTCTGACAACATGGAGACACATGATAGGGACCAGTAAACGGCTTAGCTATCCACTCGAGACCCAATCACAGAGGACACATTTCCTGTCTGTCAGACATCCGCACAATAATCTGCGCAAAATCCTGTCGCTTCTTGTTGTGTCATTTCTTACCAGGTTTACATCATTATATGTATCACAATGCATTGTTTTGCTATTATGTGTAATAGTCCAATACTGTGCAATCTTCTTATCAGGTGGTAAAACATTACCATTATCTGTAATATCTCATGTGCAGTTGACTTACCATGTGCAGTATCATGTGACCTTTTTCTAAATGGGCGCTGAATTACTTCATTATGTGCTATATTTTATGTGCAATAGTCTTCATGCGCAATACCACTGCTCATGTCACTATTACTAATATATTCCTGATCAGTGCAACAACCTATTCCTAACTACCATCTGTGTCATTAGATTTGTGTATCAATAGTATTTATATGCAGCATTTGTGAATATAGCATAGTGTATTTTCAGATGGAGGTTTTAAATACATTTTTTATTTAGATTTATTTAGACTTTATATTTATATTGTATATTCCTCTGGTCTCTCTGTGTCTTCGCTGTCATTTTATAAGCTGTTTCCTCCGGGATCAATAGAGTTTTCTGATTTCTGTTTCGGAAAACAAGCAGAGTATAAGCGGAGCCTGTGAGATTAAGCCAACTATCACGTTTCATGGCATCACAGGCAACTTATCAAATGAATCGATCACATCCAAGAAAGATTAGATTTTTTCTAATGCTAGCTTGCGTATGTCCCAGCAATAGTTTTAGAGCACAATGCTCAAGAGGCTCAGAATGTCTCAGTATCTTTCAGTAAAGTACATCTTCTGGAACGTACAAGAAAACTGGATTCAGGAATATTCATGAATGTTCCAGTGTCTGGCAGAGGAGCTGCATTTGGCTAAATTAAGCTTTCCAAGGCTTTTTTCCCCCTGAAATTTTGCTTTTGACAAAAATATGCAGAAATCACCAGTGAAAACACTAAGCAAGTAGGCTTCATTCTAAAACTCACATGGTAAGAGTTCAAGAGCATCCACTGTATAAACCAACAATGAATGTTCTTTCAGGTTTTGACAACCAAAGAGCACTAAAGTGATATCATACTTTAAAACAACACTCGAATTTCCTGGTTCCCCCCATTTCCTCTGAAATCACCTAAATGCTCTAGATCTTTCAATCGATATATATTTTACAAAGGAAAAAAGCAAGAGTTCTTTAACGTGTATAGACCCGTACCTTCAGCCTGACACAGTCAGTTCCTCGAACAGGAATCGGTCCCAGTCACGGCGCATCGGCTTTTGGAGGGTAAAAATAGAAGCGTATGAGTCAATTGTCTATGCAGGTGGTGATATCTTGCTCGTGGTGTCTACAAACATGCAGTTTATCTGAGGAACAGACCCCTAGAGCGTTTCTTTAACAGCATTGCAAGGTCCAGCACACAGATTGGTCGTGACAGTTTGGACAGAGCTATTATTCTCCACATTATCTCTGCAGTCACACTGCTGACTGCGAGCTTTCTGTACACACATACACACAAAGATCTGGCGCTATTAAATGGCTTGTGTCAATGGTCAAAATCTACTGTTACTTAGTGTTATCTATTGGGGTTGTGCCAAAAAGTACAAACCAAAGACTGCCTCTGAAACAAGGTACCGGAGATCAGATTGGTGTAGTACATTAGAACAGGGCAATAAAAACGTTAACCTGAGACAACAGGACTAATATCAAGCAGCAATGGATTTTATACAATCCATTCCTTACAATCAGCTCTAAAATTATTTAGGGTTTCAAGGGGGCAACCATGACTTCCTGTCTTACTGGTGTATAGATTTGAAACACAATGTACTTAAAATAAGCGTAACCCTACCTTAAATCTACCCTTGAAATTTTCAATTAAGTGGACATTAATTTGTAAAACCAACCCCTTAATTTGACCTTCAAATCAGATTTATGACATGAGTGTTAAACCCCTTAATTTTTTAAGGCGTTAAATCAGGAGGTTCTATTATCTACGGGGCAAATTTCTGTAGTTTCACCTCTTAATCAGTCTTAAACTGTGCAGAGGATTAAGCTCAAATTAAGGCTCTTAGTTTCATAGTGCGTTCATCAACAATGCAAAGATAAGAGAAAACAAAAGCGCATTAATCCTCATGGTTAGAGAAATATCTGCACAGCTGAAAATACCTGTGTTAACTGTTAGAACAATAATTAAAAATCTACAAGAGACCTGTAAGGACATGCTGACAATGTTGGCATTTGGGGATCACCAAGCCTCAAAGACAACAATTAAACCAAACATACTACTATAACTTTTTCTGGGGCTGTTTCTTTTCTCTAGGAACCTTGTTAGTGAAAGTGACCATTCTGTCACACACCACAGCACACAGTGTGAACAGCACGAAATTCAAGCTCTGCATTTAACCCATTCAGTGAACCAGGGGGCAGCCAGGAACACGGCGCCTGGGGAGCAGTGCGTGGGGACGGAACCTTGCTCGGGGTACCTCAGCGGTGCCTTGTCTTAGGAATCGAACCCGGACTTTCTGATCGCAGGGCCCGAACCATTATGCTACCAGCTGCCCCACTAGGCTACCAGCTACCCCCAGCTATTAGGATACTTCATGGATCTTATATAATGATCATTTTTACCCATTGTCGTCACACTCGGGCCATTCCTATCCAGAAAGGAGGCACAGTTACAGACTTGAATTCCGAAACGACTTTATTTTAAATATAAAACAAATGAGGCACAAGGGCCAAAGCTCAACAACAAGGACACAATCTGGACGTACACAACTCTAAGGTAAAGTGATGGCTGCCTGAGGGAAAACAGAAATGCCATTATACAAATGTGCACAAACCAATGAAAGGACAAACATAATTATTCCTTGGTCACTGACCGCCAGAGAACACTTATTCCCAACACTGACCAGGGATGAGACCAAACCCATAATCAACATAAAAGTCCCCATACATCTAATCCAATGGCAGCCTCTAGCGGCCAACGACTGGGGGCGTTACAATCGTTAACAAGAGTGCCAATAATTATGAAGATGAATGTAATTCATTAATAATTGTTCATGCAATTATACACACAAACTTTCATTAATGTTTTGTTTGCAGTAAGAATGCATCTGATTGCAGCTTAGCAGATATGAAATCAGAAGAACTGCCCATCTTGGACTAGGGGGAAAATTGCTAGATAATTCGAGATAATTCTTGTTTCATAGTTTCTTGGAAGTGGAAAAAAATTTAAACACAATTAGATCTCTAGGACAATGTGACAACTTTAATACATGGCAATATGTCACACACTGTTCTTCACAAGCACTGATCGCATGCTTGTCTCAAGACTCACCCAGGACAGTCCACCCCCTCACAACTCGTGTGACCAACTATGACAAACCAATAGAGCAAAAGAAATGCATCACTACCGTACAGTAAAGAGGCTACTAAGTATGGAGCACAGGCCATTAAAGTCATCAGAAAACATTTTTAGTTGCCTTTTGAAATGTTGGTTAATTCTCATGCCTGAAAAACTACAGTGCAAATGACATAATTAATTTAAGATGCAGGGAGGAGTCAGAGAGCAGGCAGCATTAATGACTAACGGTCTCTCAGAGGAGCAATGAATTCCAGACCTGTGCTTAAGGGTGTGGGCATGAGAAAGCATGGTTAACCAACTGGTGCCTTCTGATTATAATGCTACCATAAATGGTTCATCATATTTATATAAACACACACACACACACACACACCTATATATACATATATACACTCCCCTAAAGGATTATTAGGAACACCTGTTCAATTTCTCATTAATGCAATTATCTAATCAACCAATCACATGGCAGTTGC